>JALIZH010018612.1:0-214214 GCA_030522465.1 Rhipicephalus appendiculatus
GTACAGCGAAAGTGACCTAACGAACGCTTGGCACGCGATTGTTGAAGGCCAGAACATTTTAGAAGGACTGGAATTTCTTGTTATTTTCTTATCGCGATGGTGTTGGGGATGTTTCTCGGGAGATCTGTTCCTGCACAAACGGGAGATTTGCTCGAAATTCGGGAGCCTCCTGTATAAACCGAAGTATGTGCAGGTGCGCGTGCATGCCCACGCTAGGGTTCCCGTGCCCGCGCGTGATTGCCTTGTCTTCCGCGACAGTGCGGGAACCGCCTGTTCGTACCTGAGTGGTAGCTTACGTTCGTATCAAACGTCGCGGGGTGAAAATCGGTTCGCAAGAACCGCGCTCCATTACATTGAAGGCTAATGGGCCTTGGCCGGGGACCACCGAAAAATTCGTATCACCCCGAAATTCGTACCAGCCGTGATCGTATCACCGGAGTTCCACTGTATCCCGCAATGTAAAATCGCTGCTTCTATGATTTGCCTTTTGGCTGTCAAGACCCGTTCTCTGTATACATTATCCGCTGCTGATGACTTCCTCTTTCCCACACTGTCCAGGATAAGTTCTGCGAGCCTTTCTCGATTTTGCGGCTCCTGCGGACCTCGACGCCCTATACACGAACGCCTTGGCTTCGTCCTCCCGCCTTCACTGACAAGATATTCTCTTGTCATCTACTCACCCCTTCTCGCTATCTTCTCTTTCTTTCTATCTTTACTTCCCCCTTTTCCGTCCCTAAAGGCGCTGAGACATGCCCCCACGATGGGAGCCAGAAAACAGCGTCCTCTTATTTTCTTCTTCTTGCTGGAATCACTCTCTCTTTCCCTCCCTCTCTCTCTGTCGCTCTTTCTCCGCTGTTCAATTGGTGAAGTCAGCCTTTATCTTCATTATGGCATCTCGGGACACCGGTGTGTGACCAGGACCTCACAGTACACCAAACTGCCTTTGTATATGATCGCACATGTCGTAATCTCTAAATTGCGATCGCGATGTGACGCGATGATCAACAAACATCCACTTCATTGTGTAGGTCCCCTGATGGATGAATCACCGCGCTTTTATAAGTTACAATTTAAAAGTCTCAATGCGTATCGCGGTGCGTTCGCGTGAAAACGGCATGCTATTGTCCATGTAACCTCTGTCGGAGGCGAAAATGACGAAAACACAGATAAAATTGTTGTAACATCCACATAACTTATAATTTATAAGTTTACTAACCGTTTTATGTTGTCGTTAACGTTATCGTGATTAGAGTAGCGACATACATTATCCTATTACATCGGCCAGCAGGCATCTTAGTGCAAGTAAAGGAGAGCTGAGTAGCGTATTAAAATTCCTAAATATTGCCCTGACGTATCAGGCAAAGGGCATGTGCGGACGATACCTCCCTGGTTTTTTATTGCCCTCTGATTAGAAAGCTAGTAAGAGTGCTTTTGTCAATATAATAGGTTATGCGAAATACAGAAAGGATATTGTCAATTGGTTGCGACTGTGAAGGAAGCAAAACGTAGCCGGTGAAGATGAAGCGCTTTATCGGGCGAACGTATGCCCCGGTAAAATAAGTTGCACTCAAACTGCAGCTGAAGCGGCAAGCACAGACATGGGTCATCGGTAATCTCATCAGCGGTAAGGTGCGTACGCATTAATTCAAGTGACATGGAAGATTCTAGCGCTCTGGTTGGTGGCCACGTTAGTTCCACAATAAGTTCTACCTTCACGTTGTGGGCACAATCTTATGGGAACCGTTTTATCGTCGGAAAGGTTTATAGGCATTTCGGCGCAGCCTTTGCAAGGCGGTCGTTAAATCGCACCTATCGGGAGATTACGGGATACTCTTTCGAGTTTGTACTTATTTCAATTATGGCGCGAGGGAGTTGGACAAGGACTTGCTTTTGTCGAGCATACATGAGGGCGATTTGAATTAAAAAGTATTTTTTTCTTTCTCCACAGCAGCTGAATTACATACTGAAGGATCAGCTGGGTGTTTTAACTCCTCTCAACTTCTTTTCCTTCAAGCCTGGCAATCTCAAGAAGGCATTTGCTGACTACCTACTATTTCTAGAAAACATCAACGGGTAACTATCTGTGCCTCTATGCCGTTGCGAAGTGTTGTCTGTTGTTTTTTTTCTCGCAGACCGTGTTTGCAGTAAGTTCAGTAGATAGTTGTACAATTGTATATCTCTGTCCCAATGCTTCGGTAGTCCGAAGGAACAACTCCTAAGATGGTTTATGAGGTCTGCACAACTTACAGCAGTATTCAAGCAACGCATTTCATATACAACTGACAGCAGCTCGAGGGGGAAAAGTAGCATTTTAATACGCGGTATCTATTCATTATTCCCAATACCTTTGTAAGCTTTTAGGATCAGCAATAGCTTTATACAAAAACTAAACACGAAATTCAGGAAACTGTTTTTTTTACTTTTCTAACTAGTCAGGATGTGGTGCGTAAGGGGCACGAGGCACGTGCCGAAAGTCTAAGAGTGGCGATGGTACGTGGTGGTGCGCAAGGCATGGAAAATTACTCGACGGTATGCACTTGTGCCCCGTCTACGTACGAGAATGGTAAGAGGAGGGCTCATGGCATGTGACCAGTGAGAAGCCGCAGGAGAAGAAACTTGGATTGTTCCGTGGAGCTCCGGATGAAGAAGGTTCAGGAAGCCAGCGTCGCAGCTGCGGCGAGAGCAGCAGGCGCCCTGT
This sequence comes from Rhipicephalus appendiculatus, assembly GCA_030522465.1. Classification (NCBI taxonomy): domain Eukaryota; kingdom Metazoa; phylum Arthropoda; class Arachnida; order Ixodida; family Ixodidae; genus Rhipicephalus; species Rhipicephalus appendiculatus. The sequence goes on from JALIZH010018612.1 coordinate 2,699, forward strand.
TCTTGGAGGCAGCGGCGCGAGAGGCCCAGGGGGTGGCCGTTGACCTTGGGGGGAAACCACGGAGAAAGAATAGACAGGAGGGGGAAACTCGGCGGCGTTCCGCGCCGCGATAGTGTCACCCCGAAGAGCGGCGGCAGACATCGTGGCAGCGCCACCTACAGAACCACGGCCGAACTGCCGTGTCGGAGCGGCAGATGCGGGAAGCGTCGAGCCCTCTCTTGTTGTCTGCTTGCGCGCCGCTGCTTGGTGCTTGAGCACCACACTTGCATATCATGGAAGTGTCAACAATCGCTAGAGCGGTTTGTTTTGGTTTATTCCCCAATCCGTCCGGGCTTTCCGTACGCTTTTATTTTCTTCAATTTATTCACCTTCACATGCTGGAGCAAAAGTTTTGTTTGTGGGAAACTGGCGTGCTATATGAGCTCATAACGAAACAAATGCCGTGGAGCCTGCCTGCAGAAGCGTGAATAACGGGGGGTGGTGCATATTGCCTGCTCACCATTTCGCTGGGAAAATGCTGTTCGCAGACGTAGTCGCATGCTCTGAGATCGCGATCCACCCGGCTTTCGCCCATTCGTGGAAGCGTTCAGGGTCAGCTGGAGCTTTGAAGGTGCGAACTTTTTCAGCGCAAGACATATCCACTGTTGCAGTTCGAGACAAAGCATCGGCGCCCCATGTCGACTATCAGCGACCTTTTACACAGTCAACATACATCGCGAATCAGCAGCGCAAAAACTGCCGAACTTACGACGTGTTGATTCTCCCGAAGCCAACACCGTTGTTTCGTCTGTTCACGTCTGTCTGCCCAAACGTGATGCAGAAGTGTGATTAAATTTTCTACCCTCGCACACCAGTTCTGTGTCGCATGCCCTAATAAGCATTTTTGCTGGCGCATGTTAATGAACCAGAAAGAACTGTCGTCTTTCGTTATGACGAAACGTTTACGAAACCCCAAGCCATACGTCCTTGCTACGATTTCAGATCGTCTGCTTTCTGAAGTGCGCCAGTTTTTTTTCCTCTAGCGCCTGCCCTGTGCAATGTGTTTCCCTCTTCTCTTTCTGACTTCTTTCATTTTCTACTTTCGTGCTATAAATATGTCGCACGTTGTTCCTCTCATTGTCGTCTTAAAAGCATCTGATACAAAATATGAAGAGTAAAAAGATTTATTTTCTTAGCGCGAACCTGTGTGGCAAAAAACTATTTTTTGGCGGCACACGGCCACGTAGCGAAAGCGGTCCGTCGAAGATGTAGCAGACGACGCCCGGGCGCCGTCGGAGCGCGCGCGCTCGCTCGCTCCTACCGCGGCCGAAAACGAATAGTTCCGCGCGTCGCCGCGAGGATCGCTGCGCCCACGTTCGCCATTCGCCAACCTCCTCTAGCTCCCAGGGGCGCTATTTTGTAAGCGTTCTAGCATAGAACGGGGAGGAGGATAGAACAAAAAGAGGAGGGAAAGATATGCGCGATTGGTCGAGGCTATGAGGCTATTCCGACGGTCAAGACGTGCGAATAGCCACAAAATGTGCATAGAACGGAGAAGGAGGTTGTTATAACGGGCTCGGGCGTCGTTCTATCGATAGTATGGCTACAAAACAGTCTCCGCGGACGACTAGGCTTGGATCGAAACGTAAGCGGTAAAGCCGGAGGAGTGGGTTTCTCGCGCATCTCTCTACCGCCTCACAGCTGACGCCTGTCCGCTGCTGTGTACTCGTGGGTGAGCTCGCTAGCACGTAAGGCTAACTGGGGATGCCGCTCCATAAATGAGAGCAGAAACGCCCTTTGGTTGTCGGGAAAGCGCGGACCTCTTCTCGATTGCTGCGCTATTTCGACAACTGGGTAACGGTTCTAATTGTCGCGCCGTTTCGAATTTTACAAGTACACTATTACTGCTAATACTAGAAGCATTGGTTTAAACAGCGTGAGGGCCAGCGCCACTGCGATACCACCTGGCTCTACGTCAAGACCTTAACAGAAGTGAATTGTCAAAATCACCGAGCTCTTCAACTTCAAGCTGCGAAAAACAATGCCTCTGGATATTGATGTTCAGTTATAATAATTATACATTTCTTTATGCACTGCATACATTCCTGAACTCCCCAGCTCGCCTATTGGCTGTTTGCTTCCCTCCTCTTTTTGTTCTATCCTCCTCCCCGTTGTATGCTAGAACGCTTTTGCAAAATAGCGCCCCAAGTTGACATTATCGCGGCGCACGCTCGCGCGGGCGGCGGTCCGGATTTTCTCCTCCTGTCTTTCTTGCTCCGTGGGGGAAACCGAGCATGGCTCCCCGAAGTTGAAAAAGCTTCATCGTAGCAGTTCCCGGTGCACCAACAGCACTTCACCTTCTCGACAGGACGGCAGCAGCCCACTCTACAATCCCCGGAGCGCCACGTCGTCAGTTTGGTCGGGCGGCACATAGCAGAGGCCGATACAGTTAGGCCTAACCTTTCAAGACCGACGACGATCTCGACTAAGACCAGAATATGGGCGATGGAGAGAATCGGTGCGGATGCTGACCAACGACGACGACCACAGCACGTGTTGAAGAGCGTTAACGACGGGACACTGAATCTACTTTGCTACCGAGCTGACGCCACGAACAGTAAGGACGTTCGATTGGAGCAGCCACAGATAAGCTATAGTTGCTAGTCTGACCAACAGCAATGGAATTTTAGCCTAACTTGGATTGTAATCAGAATCAGGATCAATTTTATTATTAAAATTTGGGCAAAGTTACAGGCATTTAGTATACAGAAGGAGGTTCCCATAGTCAAGAGACTGCATCGGGACCTCCTGTACAAAGACAATTGAGATAGTAAACACATCATAGCAACAGTAGCGAAAGATAGTAGTGAAGTAAAAAAACACAAAAACAGTAAAAAAAATGCACAAGTGATTACAATAAATAGCATGATTTTAACATGTCACAAAAAATTGTAAGAAACAAAAAACAAACAAAAAAAAACAAGCGTACATCAGTTTAATAACCTTATCCAAGATACACTGCACAATAAAGCGCACAATGAATAGGAACAGTAACTCTTCAGGTTAGTCTGCGTGAAGTAAGTATATTTTTAGCTCTTTCTTAAATTGATGTAATGATGTTGTAGTTTTCATGATAAGCGGTAGAGTGTTCCATAAGGAAATGGAAGTGAATGTTACAGTTTGCTTACCGTAATTTGTACGAATTCTGGGCAAAAGAAAATTATTGTTTAATGCGAATCGAGTAGTACTATAAATCATAAGATTAGAAGACGGAAAAATGGCCGGCGGAAGTTCGTTATTAATAAGTCTGTGGAAAAAAATACCTAGGTTGTATTTAGTGAGTTCAGTAATGGTAAGGATGTTATTCTCGCGAAGTAGAGATTCGGCATTGCAAAGGCGTGAGCTGCACGTGATTATTCTAATAGCATGGTTCTGGACAATCTGGAGAGATGCAATATGAGTATTGTAAGTATTTCCCCAACATATTATACCATACGTAAAATGAGAATGGACGAAAGAGTGATAAGGAGACAGCAATGTGGTGCGTGAGAAGTAAGGGCGAGTTTTAATTAAAACGCGTATACCATATGCTATTTTCTTTATTATGTCAGCAATATGATGCTGATATTTTAAGTTATTATCAAGAAGAATGCCAAGAAAGGAAGAACATGAGCTGGGCAGAGAGAGAGTGGGGACCAAAAGTGATATGTGGTATTGATATTAAGTTTCGCTGATGTGAAGTGAATACAACAAATTTCGGTTTTAGTAGCATTAATAGATAACATGTTGGTTTTACACCACTTTAAAATATTTTCTAAGTCAGCATTCAAAATATTTACTAGAGATGAGATATCTTTATGAGAGGTGAATATGGTCGTATCATCGGCGTACAAAATGCATTGGGTCGAAGAGAGACAATTAGGTGAATCATTAATATAAATTAAAAACAGAAGTGGCCCCAGAATAGAGCCTTGGGGCACTCCTATGTTAGTAGTTCGCTGTTGAGAATAAATATTGGAAATAGAAACAACTTGAACTCTGTTGTGTAAGTAGCGTTTTAGTAATGAAAGAGCAGGCCCGCAAATGCCAATTGACTCGAGTTTAGTGAACAGAATACGATGATTTATACTGTCAAATGCTTTTGTTAGATCTATGAATACTGAGGCCACTAGATATCCTTCGTCGATTAATTTTTTTAGCTGATCAGTAAGATGAATAAGCGCCATCTCTGTTGAGTATCCATGGCGGAAACCAAACTGAGAAGAGGAGAGGATATTAATCTTAGAGAGATATTTTGTTAATCGTGTTTCAATTAGTTTCTCAATAACTTTTCCAAAGAACGGTAAAATACAAATGGGTCGGTAGTTATGTAATAATGATCTGTCGCCTTTTTTTAGTACAGGTATTACTTTGCCACGCTTAAGTTCACAGGGGAATACACCATTCTTAAATATTAAATTAACAATAAAGGAAAATATGTCCGATATTAGATGCACAATGAATTTTATGTTAGCAGGATGGATCTCATCTATTCCAGCACTTGTCAATTTTAGGTTACCTATAACAGCAGTTATTTCATCTGGTGTAGTAGGAAATAAAAAGAATGAATGGGGTAGACGATTCGTGTTGATTTGTGTGGGAAAATTATTTGAATTTTCAGGGAAGAATACACTACTGAAAGCCTCAGCTATATCCGAAGGAGAAGTGAGTTCCATTCCCTCAATTAAAATTCGACGTACGTCATCTTGCCGGGTGTTCCTATTTAAAAAGGAGTTGACAATCTCCCATTTCTTTTTAGTGTTGTTAGCTGCCTGTAGGATTCTTTGGTCAAATTAAAACTTTTTGGCATTCTTAAGTTTTAAGTTAAGAGTACTACAGAAGCTCTTGTATCGGGCACGTAAGTTCTTGTTAAATGGTTGTTTTTTAGTTTTCCTATATAAATTATCCCGTTTGCGCATTTCAGCTAATTGTTGTTGCGATATCCATGGATTGTGGGAAAACGCAATAAGTTTTTACATTTTTTTTTATGTGAACTTTCGTATATACGATGTAATTAGTGAAATAAACGTAGAGAAGGCTTTCTGTGGATCGTTTAGCGACTTAATTTCGGACCAGTTAGTATTACCAACAGCCCTTACGAAGCCGTCTTTGTCTAAGACATATTTGGAGTGTGAAGAGGAACAGGGTTGTGCATCACTTTTGAGGCGTAAAATGATGGGGTAGTGATCACTAATGTCGACATGCAAAACTTTCGCCTCTGGTGGGTCAAGCAAGTTAGAGAGCGCGTGATCAATAAGCGTACCTGAGCCGCTAAAATCTTCGCGAGTGGGAATATCAATTAAGCAGTCATATCCGTAACCATGAAACAAACTAGTATAGTGAATACACGTAGGTGATCCTTCATCAAGTAAGTTTATGTTGAAATCGCCCACTATGACAACATTTTTATTTTCTAGTGAAATTTTATGCAAAAGATGGTCAAGATTGGTACAGAAATCATTAAGCGATGATGAAGGAGAGCGGTAAACGCAGCCAAATATGAAGTTCTTGTTGTCTCGAGTTAGAAAGCAGTTATCAACTTCAATCCAAACAGATTCACAATTAGCAACGGGTAAAAATAGGTCATGTCTTCTTCGATAAGCAATACCAGAAGAAACATATATGGCTGCACCACCGTGGTTGTTCGCTATTCTATTGCAGTATTCGGGTTCATAGTTACGAAAGCAATTCAAATTTTTGTCATCATGAGATAACCAAGTTTCGGTTATTGCAATCAACGGAAATGAACAAGACAGCGAAGTGAAGAAATCGTCAATGATGTCAAACCGTTTACGAAGACTTCTCGCGTTAAAGTGATTGATGGAATGAAATCCATTTAAGAAAGAATACACTTGATCTGGCTTTAGTACGGAAGCCATAATTGTTGATTCGAAAGGTTAAGCAATAAGCTCTATTCTAGTCTGTTTAGGTCGGATTCATCTCGAATGCGCAGAACTTTACTGGTGGTTGTTTTCCTAGCCTTGATTTGGCAGTTGTCAGTCCACAGGAACATCCAGTTTCTCTCTTTTTTCAGTGTTACAGCTTTTGAGAAGAGAGCCTTGTTGCATGCTGTGAGATGCTCATTTAGAAACACGGGAGAATTGGACTGGCCGGAGAAACCAATGTCACTGAGACAGAGCTTGCCTTTACGCGCTTTGCTAACAAAGCCAGCCTTCTTGGCTCTGGAACAAAATCGAGCAATGAGGTTTTTCTTGTCATTTGATCTGGTGGGCACGCGATGAACAACATCGAGATCATTGGGTGAAACAGGACAACCAATTTTGTCCCCTACTGATTTCATTATTTCAACACAATCCTCTCCTTGGGAACAGGGAACGCCCCTAATCTCGACGTTGCTAAGGCGAGAGTACTGTTCAAGCTACTCGACCCTGCGGGTCAATGATTGGTTCTGGGATCTCAGATGCTTGTTTTCATCGGTCAACGTAGCATTTTGGCTACGCAGATCCTCTACAAGTCCGTTCAAATACTGAACACTAGTACTCAAAGAATCAACTTCTTTCTTAAGCTCAACAACATCGATCCCAGATTCCTTCATTCTCAGCAGGATCTTACCAAACATGAGCTCATGTGTACTTTTACCTAAGTTATTAATTTTATCTTCTAACTCCTCAACCCTTTTTGACAGTTCTGCATTCGTCGGCATGGTACAGGTATGAAACACAGATTCAGGGGAAAAAGAGAAAAACCAAAGATGAACAGTTGGTGGCAGCAGCAGCAGCAACAGTGGAAAATAAAGTAACAAAAAAATCTACGTAGGATACCTGCGTAAAACAGAGGATTCCGGCTTAGATGCAGGTCATGCGAGGCCGCTGCTGCCAGTGAAGGGTGGGCGTCGATGCCGGCTTGTTTATAGGGCTAGCCGCGATAGCAGCGATCTCCAGTGGTGAATTTGCCGATGCCAGCAACGCAGCACGAAGTGGCAGCGCAGTCGCAGATTCACCCCGTGTGGGTGATTCAGCGCCGTCCAAGAGGAGCAAATCGGCAGCACAGCACCACGAAGACGGTCCCCGAAGAAACAGCTACCGACAAGGACGGCTGCGTAAAACAGAGGATTCCGGCTTAGATGCAGGTCATGCGAGGCCGCTGCTGCCAGTCAGTTCTTATTTCGCTTTCTTGCGGGTTTTTGTCTGCATGTAGTTTCTTTTTGGTGTGAATTTCGAGTGCTGGTTGATTTTTTTTTCTTTTGCCGTGTTGTTAATATTAAGGATGTTCGCTGTGCCGCTGCGGTCTCCCGTCTCTCTGTCAATCACATTCGACTTGCAAGCGCTCCTGAGATACGTGGCACAACAAGCGGCGAAGTTATGCCAGGTTTTCTCCACCTTTTGGCGCAGTCACGTATCGTCGGGGGTTGCAGAGATAGAGCGGGAGAAGCTGGCGGCCGTGGCCAGACTTAAGCATCAGCGAATAATAAAAAATATCTTGGGTTTTACGTCCCAAAAAGCATCAGCAAAGAGGACACGATTATGTTTTTTAAGAATGCTCAGCAAGATCGGGAGAGAGAGCACGAACGAGCACGCGAACAGCATGAACGTACGCTCGAGCAGCACGATCGAAAGACAGGAAATTCTCGGGTTGAAGTTGCGTTTAGCGCAAACAAATTAGGCAGCGCAAGACGACGCAAATGATGTTACCACGTCAACGACGGTGTCGGCCAATTCGTTTTCTCCCAGACCAAAGCTTGTCTGCCCTTGTAAGCTGATGGCGCGCTTCGTCGAACGAAAGGAGAACCTTGATTCATATTTACATCGATTGGTAAGGATCGCCATTGGACAAGGCTGGGATTGGAGCGAGAGGGCCAATGCCTTGAGTCTCTGCCTTGTGGGGGAGGCCTTGAGCGTGTTTGGCCGCGTGCCAGCACACTAGTCTCTGAACAACGACATTGCGAAGAAAGCTTTATTGGAAAGATTCCGCCTGACTGGCGAAGGGGTTCGCGAAATGTTTTGCTCTTGTAAGCCTGAAGATTCTGAAACTGTCAAACAGTTTTTGCCTACTTGCCAACTATTTTGATTGTTGGAATATAGCTTCCGCATACAGAAAAAAACGTACGGAGTCCACGATAGAATAGTTGGTGAGCAGTCCTTAAACCGGTGCAGTAATAGGTTATCTGTATTCTTAAAAGAAAGAAAACTGTGCGCGGCAGAAGAGATAGCAAAACTGGCCGACCAGTTCATGGAGGCACAAAGGCTATGGCAGCAGACCGAGAACCTAGGATTCGGGTTCCAATAAGTGAACCAAGAGCTCAGCAGCGATTTTGTGAGACTGGCTTGGACATATAGCTATGAATTGCCAAATAAGAAATAGTCGCAACGAAATGCCAGTGACCTGTCAACTATGCCAGAAAAGGGGGGCGTATGCCGATAAATGTAGAAGTTAGACGGTAGAAAAAACTTCCCCATCTCCCGCTAAAGAGAACCATGTGTGGATGCGAAGCAGCGGGGAGATGGTTAGCTTGAGCGGGCGAAACGTCGCAGCTCCCGATTCGCGGCAGCGGCCCGGGCGCTCATCGCGGCGGTGCACAGGAGAGAGAATGAGGCGAGCGCACTCCATCATTTTCATACCGCGGCACTATGCAGCTGTCGCACCACCTGTCGTGCGCGCCGCTCCGTAGAGTAGATGATTCCTAGAGGAGAGGACGGGGGGGTGGGGGGGGGGCGTAGGAGAGGAGAGAGAGGGGTGTGTGGGACACGGGAAGGAGGGCGGACAAAGCCCCTTCAAGCACATGCAAGCAAGATCAAGGATTGGAGTCAACGGGACGCGGGCGCCGCTCCGTAAAGTAGAGGATTCCTAGAGAAGAGAAAGGTGGGGAGCGTAGGAGAGGGGATGTAGGACGCGGGAGGGACAGAGCCCCCCACAAGCACATGCAAGCAACATCAAGGAATGGAGCCAACGTGGGCGACAGACACCACCGGTAGTGCGCGTTATTCTTTCCTTGCACCCACCACCTGCCTAGCCATTGCTAAGCAGGAACTCTGTGCTCTCGGCCATAACTCTTGTGACTGTAATGGTGGTTGACGGCCTTAGTTTTACTACAGTGTTCTGCTTCGCATAGCGGCTGCTTCCCTACTTCATGAAAGTGACCGGACGCGGGACGCAGGTCGCGGGACGGACACAGCCATGAGCATAAGATGCTTCGCATCTAAAAACTGCATTCGTAATTAGATGCAAAGAGGAAGTACAAAAAGAACGAGGTGCTTGTGGTAGGAGAAGTACAATGGAGCAAGGCAACTGGTTCAAAATTACACGTACCAATACGGTACTAGTAAGGAGAAGCTTAGTGTCACCTAAGAATATGACCAGATATGCAGGTGCTGTGACTTTTGTGGACAGGTACATTAAATATATGCCAGAAGCAAGGATACAAGTATCGATACTCTGATGCGGGGATTGTGACGGTGAGGTGTGTGGAGGACCCCATTTACGATTTTGTTGTGTCGTGCCTGGTGTCAGGTAAACAAACCAGCGGGGTAAAGCTTTTCGTAGATACCCCTAGGTGAAGCTGGGCTTCCGCCATGCCTGTTTCCCGCAACCAAACCGGCATGGCCTTGCCGGTCATGTGACCCGTACCTCGCTGGCCAATAGCATTCCTTCGCCCTCCATAAAACCGCCTGCAATAAACGCGAGAGATCATCCTCCCGTCAGTCTCAACCGAAGTCGTGTCTGCGTCGTACCTGACGCGTCCTACCGTCACTCAGCCCCTCCATCGGCCAGACGCGTCCTACCGTCACTCAGCCCCTCCATCGGCCTGCCGCGGGTTACGCCTCGCTCCTGCCTTACGCAACACATGGCGACGAGTTAATGAACCGCAACGCCACGACAGGCAACGCCAGGAAGAGCATGACGTAAGTGACACCTGCTCTCCGGTCACATTTCTGCTGCACGTCGCTGCTTTGACCCTTTTACCTGCCTGCTCGCGAATATGGCGTCTGCCTGACTTTTGTTTGTTCCGCTCCGGCTCCCCCCTGCGACGCCACCTCCTGCTTAAGCCTGCTACCTACCTCCTGCAAGCATGGCGCCACTTGTCAGCGCGGTTGGCATCGTGGGACGACGTAAATACTTTGCCCCGCAGGAAGAGCTCGAAGCACAAGGCGTTCAAGATGCCACACGCACGACCAGCACGCCGGAGGCGTCGGGCTCGGGAGCGGTGTCGACGACTGGCGCGGCGGTGACGACAACGGAGTACGACACGTTGCTCCAATTCCTCGACGGACTTTTCGCCGAGACAACGAACGTGCTAACCGAGCGGCACCTGTTCACGAGCCGCGAACAACTGCCCTGGCGAAACCTTCCTCGAATTCGTCGCAGCCTTCAAGGAGAAAGTCCTCTCGTGCAAGTTTGACGCCACTTACGACGACCGAGTACGGGACCAAACAATTACAGGGGTCGCCAACGCACATGTACGGGCCAACCTTCTGTCCTACGGAGAAGCCCTCACACTTCAAAAGGCAGAAGTTGGACGAGACTTGGAAGCGCTCAACAAAGCCAACGCGGCGTTCGGAGAAAATGAACGGCTATTCGGCTCGCTCGCTGGTAACGGCGGTAGCGTCCAGCGCATCGCACATGGCGTCGCGGCAGCACCAAATGGCGGATCGGCTGCTTTGCCGGCGCCGTATTCGACTCAACTTGGCGGCGGCTTCCCCCCAACGTGGGTGGCCACGTCCAAGATGGCTACGCGGGGTCGTCAAGCGGGCCTCCAGGATGGCGTTCGCGGTCAAAAGGAAGGCCGACCTGCTTCCAGACCTCAAGTCGGCCCCTGTTTTCGCTGTGGCAAGTTAGGCCATTTAGCGACTTCAAGAAATTGTTCAGCGAAAAAGAAAATTTGCCAATTTTGCCGTATCAAAGGCCATTTCGCGGCAGTCTGCCGTAAACGACAAGCGTCGGTGCGGGAAGTTACTCCCGTCCAAGATGCTGACTCCGGCACTGCCACAGTTCTGTGTGTGCAAGCTTCGTCCACGAGCCCAAAGGATTTGCGTATCCCAGTAGTCTTCGGAGGACATATCCCCATGTCATTGTTGGTCGATAATGGAGCCACAGCATCGTTAATTGACCAAAAAGGACTTCGACATGCTTTTTGCTTCGAAGCATCGACTGCTCCAGACATCCATCCAACTACAGAATTTTTCGAAGCACCGCATACCAGTCCTTGGCTATTTCCGCACAGACTTCCAGCACTATGGAAAACGAGCCTACGTCACCTTCTACGAGACAGCACACGGGACTTCACTGCTGAGGCGAAACGCCATCCAGCAACTGGGACTCCTGATCGCACGGCGCAACGCTAACGTGTCGTCTTGCTACACCCGTTTCTTTGCAGCTTCCTACAGGTGCGCCTCCGGGGTTCGAGCAGCTGTTCAATGGGGAGCTGGGACTTGTCAAGGACAACGTCCACCGGGTCAAGAGGTGGCAGGACATCGTACCAATGTCCGCCAAGCTGCGTCGCCTACCTCTTGCGCTCTGGCAACAAGTCGCCAGCGACCAGCGTCGGCCGGAGGACAACGACGTCATGGAGCGGGTTTCGGCATCCAAATGGGTGTTGCCACTCGTGGTCGTCCGAAAGAAAGACGGGGACATTCCCCCTCCGCGTCAATCTGAGCGAACCGAACAAGGCCATAATCATCGACGGGTTCCCGATACCTCAAGTGGATAGACTGCTTCAAATGTTAAATGAGGTGTTCCCTCGCAGTCCATTCCTAGTGCCCCGGCTGTCCAGTGCGGCCCTGCGCCTGTTACTGTCCAGTGCGGCCCCGCACTAGCAGATGTGCAGCCTCAATTGCCTGCGACCCAGGATTATCCATTGGGAATTGAGGACGAATCTCCTGGGTATTCCTCCTCACCTACAGTAACTGCACATGGTGTGAGAAAGGCGGATGATCCCGATCCTTCTTGGATAGGGGCTGAATGAGACCCAGACCAGAAGGAAGATTCCGAGACCGAGGAAGGAGAGGAAACTAAGGTAGACATGGCAGCTGTGGTACAAGTCAGGGCAGCATGTAAGAGAACGACTCTGAAATCCGTTGCAGGTCACAGCTATTAAGTGGTTAAACGTAGCAGTTCCCGAAGTACAAAAGTTGTAAGAAAAATCTCCACGTAGTGGTACATCCCTCGCCAAAAGTGCCGTTGGCGAATGCGGTGGTAAGTTTTGGTTATCCCAGAGTGCGCACACAGCGGATCAGAGTGGAACGTCTTGCATATGCCCCAGCGCAGACTGCAAGGTATTACTTATAGCCACTGCCGACGTTGTAATTGCGTCGGTGGAAGGAGGTCGTCGCAAAAATGGCGAAATGGCGAGTGATTTACCGATTTACCAGTCAGCAAGTCTATCAGCGAGGTGATTCATTGATCCGTGTGCTGTTTGGTGGTGATGGTGTGAATATCGATGGAAGGAACGGTGAGGAGAGGCAGTGAGCACTGGGCATTGTCGTCAGGAAAGGGGGAGCGCGAGACGGCGTCGGCATGTCGGTGTCCGTTGCGGTAGACCGTGCCGACATCATAGTCTTGCAGGCAAAGTGCAGAGTGGCTGAGACGGCCTGAGGGATCCTTGAATGACGACAACGAGCCTAGGGCATCATGTTCGGTGACGACATCAAATGGGTGACCGCACAAATAAGGTCAGAACTTCGTAAAGGCTCAGATAATCAGCAGGGATACTTCCTCGTGACGGTGTAATAGGTCACGACTACATTATGCGTACGCCTTGCACGACATATTCAGGGAACCATGGTTTGCGCTTCGCAAGGACAGCTCCGAGGCCGGCACCGCTGTTGTCCGTGTGTGCCTCTGTAGGGGCACACACGGCGCCCCTTACTTCCACGGAGCTTGATCAGTGGCGATCTCATAGACACGAAATTTCGAATGAAGCGCCGCAAGTAGGAGCAGAGTTCTACGAAACTGCGTAGTTCTGTAGCGTCGCGCAGCTCTTGAAAAGCTGCAGCGCAAAAGATGAAGACAGCCGCGTGGCTCGGGATGCGCGAGCCACGAGGTAGACAGAACGCGCTCACGGGACCTGGCTGTTCGGACGCTGGCAGCCGCTGTCGCTCCGCTTGTTCTTCCCAAATAAAGTGGCGAGATCGGCACGGCCACGTATAGGCCGCCTTCACGACGTCTCCCACGCCTCGTCTCTCGCTACAAGTGGTGACCCGGAGGACGCGCCCTTCGACGAGCGGCCGCTGCCATGCTTCCGCGACTATGCCCGCCAGTGAAGCCTTTCCACCCGGCCTACCCCCGAGCGCTCTTCTTTCAGCTCGACGCCACTCTCGCGGATCAATGGCGTCACGGAACCAGCCGACGATGTACGCCATCCTACTCGACGCCCTTCCGGTAGAGCTGCGTCATCTCGCTGCCACGTCGAGCTCCAGCCCGCAGCCATACGACGACCTCTGCGCTGCGGTGCTCGCGTGCTACGGCCACACCTACCGCCCGCTTCCGGGGACCCGCGACTGCCAGGTTTCCCCTGCGGCGCAGCGAGTGGTACCAACCGGCCCTGCAGCACTCCCTCGACCGCGACCTAATTCCCCCGACTACGCCACCTTCTACCTCGGGTCCAGACACAGGAGCACCCATTCCTGCGCCCGACCACGACGACCAGGTAGAAGACGCCCCTGCTTCGACCGACCTTCCCGAGGACCTCCCCGAGGGTCCCCGAGGGTACGAGGGTCCGTCACGCATGCCTGCCACTCGCCCGTCTTCCCCAACCTCGACGGCCCGTGACGCATCGACGCCGACAGTCTCTACGCCGGCTGCCTCTCCGCATGCCCTGGAGTTTGCCACAGGCACGGTCACCGCCCGACTTTCCTTCGACCAACCCAAACTTCCATTGACATCAACGCTCTGCGCGTCCTGCCAGCAGCGATCAGCATCGCCCTCGCAGTCTCCCGCAGCCGAAGTTCAAGCCCCCGACCAACTACGGCCGAACTTCCAAGACGCTGCGACTATGACTGACATGTGTGAGGACGACATGCCTGGTCCGCTTACGGCAGAGCAGACCGCCCCACCTGCCACAGAGGCAGACATCGACCATGCTGATCCTGTGCACCAGCCCTCGTGCGCCGCCTAATGATGGTGCTTCCGCGAGCACCGGTGCGCCGCCAGGCCCTTCTACACAGACCACGGCCGCTTGGCTTCGCCACAACTTTACTCCGGAGCTTTTCAAGCCCGACGACAACCACGTGACAGGTGACCACTGCGCAAGCGCGCCGGCAACAACGGCGACGACGCCCAACCACACGGCATGTCTTCCCGTACGTGGCCTTACGTCGACGAAACCGTCACCCTCGGCACCGAACACAGCGGCACTCTTCCACCCGCCCTGCTATGCGGCCACGCGTTGCAATCATGGCCTCCAAGACGACGCAAGCGCCTACTAGATCTGCCCGACGCGCTGACAGGTTACGTGCTGTGCACCCGCCCTCAACTCCCTCAACGGGCACATCGACCAGCTGCGCCCGCTCTCGTCACGCGGTTCGCTCCCGAAAGGCCCGATCAAGTCATCGGGATACCCGCCTGAGTACGAGCCCAGCACCCTGGAGTCTTCGTCCTGTGCTCTTCTCCCAGTGCCGCCCACCGGAACTGTTGGACTCCCCCTTACGCCTTTCCACCCTGACGACACTGACTGCCCACTGGACATTCAGCAACTGCCGCACATGTATATAATATCTGCTTCTGTCGGTTTTCTTGTATACACGCTTCAAATCGCGCAAAGCGCTAGGGGGGGAGCCTATGTAGCGCCGCGCCGCTCTTGAAAAGCTGCAGCGCAAAAGATGAAGACAGCCGCGTGGCTCGGGATGCGCGAGCCACGAGGTAGACAGAACGCGCTCACGGGACCTGGCTGTTCGGACGCTGGCAGCCGCTGTCGCTCCGCTTGTTCTTCCCAAATAAAGTGGCGAGATCGGCACGGCCACGTATAGGCCGCCTTCACGACGTCTCCCACGCCTCGTCTCTCGCTACAGTTCTTTGACGGAACATAGGTTTGGGAAGCTCGATCATGGCCAGAAGCTTGGCTGGGTCGGGAGAATTCCGTCCTTGGAAACGACGTAGCCTAGTATTGTCAGCTGCCGTCGGCACTTCTTTATATTCAGTCGTTGACCGGCGTCGCTCAAAGGTGTCAAAACATGGCGCAGGCTTTGAAGATGCGTGGAGAAGTCCGGAGCGAAAACGACGACGTCGTCGAGGTATCACAGGCACGTGCGCCATTTCAAATTGCGCTGAAAAGTATTCACACTGCGCTCAAAGTTCATGGGCGCATTACAAGAGCAAACTGCATGACGTTAAATTCGTGCGAGGCGTCGGGCGTGAAAAAGGCAGTCTTCAGTCGAGCGTCATGAGCCACTGGTATTTGCCAGTGCCGTGAGCGAAAATCGAGATATAAAATGAATTCAGCTCCTTGCAGACTGTTGATCGCGCCATCTATTCGTAGTGGATAAACGTCCTTCCGAGTGATCGTGTTGAGTAGTCGGTAGTCGACGCAGTACCATACAGAACCGTTCTTCTTGACAGCAAGGACGATAGGAGACGCCCAGGGCCTGGTCGATGGTCGAATAACGTCGCTTCGACGCATGTCGTCGACTATTTCGTTTAATACACGGTGTGATACGTGATACGAATGTCGCCGAGAGAAGGGTGAGCGAAATCGAAAGAACGAATTTCAGTTTTAAAAGGCGCAGGAGCTGGGAACGCTGGACCGTCGTAACGTTGACAGCAAGCATGATTTGGTTCCCACGTCCACTTGCTCTACCGGTCACCCCTAACTACACCGTGAGTACATCGCGACGAGACCCTCCGGTATTTTCCGGCCTTCGTGGTGAATACGTCGAATAGTGGCTCGATAATTATGACCGAACCAGTGTTTGTAATCATTGGGACGAGGCGCGCAAACAGCGCTACGTTCCTTTTTATCTCAAGGAGGTCGCTGAAACCTCGTTCTACAACCACGAAAGCGACTTTCCTGATTGGGCGGCCATCACGGCGCAACTCCGGCAGATATTTGGCACATCTGCAGGACGCTCTGAGGTAGTGAAACAGAAGCTCACAACACGCGTCCAAGGAAGCGACGAATCGTATAATGAGGGCGTTCCTTAGACGCATCTACCTTCTTCATACACATTCATCATCATGGGTTCATCGGTTGTGGGGACTCGGCTTGATTGTGATCTATGCCTTAAGCGTGGTCACTTATTTAATCATTTAGTTTAAGGCGAAAGCATTTAATGTCTCATGCTCACGTCCGTCCGGTGTCCGTCCGTCCGGTGGTGGTGGTGGTGGCGTGCGTCCTACCACCCTTACTGCGCATGCGCAAACTCTCCCCACGCACCTCCTCTCCTACGCTCCCCCCTCTCTCTCCTCTAGGTATCCCTCCCGCCTGCGACGTTTACACACCCATCGCGCATGCGCGTCCCCTCCCCCTCTCTCTCCTAGGCTCCCCCCATTCTCCTCTAGGCATCCCTACCGCGGCATTTACGCATGCGCGTCCCCTGCCCCTCTCTCTCCTCTCCTACGCTTCCCCCCTCTCCTCTAGGCATCCCTGCCCGCGGCGTCCACACCCTCACTGCGCATGCGCGTCCCCTCCCCCGATCTCTCTCCTCTAGGCATCCCTCCCCGCGGCAACCACACCCCCCATTGCGCATGCGCGTCCCCTCCCCCCTCTCTCTCCTCTAGACATCCCTCCCGCGGCGTTTACACCCCCCAATGCGCATCCGCATCCCCTCCACCCTCTCTCATCTCCTACGCTCCCTCTCTCGCGCCTCGCAACGCCGACGCAGGCAGCGTCTACTAGCGAGTTTCTTGATTGAAAAAAAGAAAAAAAGAAACGGTAGATCCTACGCACTGTGGGAATCGATGTAATGCGAAGCAGCCAGCAAGAAGCAAATCATGCTGTACATAATATGCATGTTATTATTTACATGTTAGGACCTGTCATTTGTGTTCATCATACAGTCACGTCGCGCAATACAGATTTTGGTGGATATCCCCTTCGGGCGCAGCGTCCACATATGTGGACGCGACTAGTTTTTGCTAGGTCCTCGGACTAGCGGGAAAAAAAGGGCAAGATACATTGCGCATAGGAATAATTCAACCTTCTACATAGTCAACGCGTCTTTACTTGACCCCAATGTGCTGCATACGACTGCAGCCGATCACTTTGATGAAGGCACTATGATGTTTGATGGGTCACTGGACGTGCCGCGTTCCAGAAGAAACTTCTGAAGTATTATTTTAATACGATAGCAATTATATGGACAATCTCGGCTGATTTTCGCCGTCGCCGTCTGCATGTCGACGCCATCATTCCAGACCACCTTACGGGGGTTTGAACCAGCGACCCCTCGCTCCGCAGCCTGTTGGCCAACACAGCCACACGTCATGCTCATGCCAGCGATATAACGGTGAGCTATTCATATGCACCATTTGCCGCTCGCGGTACGCAGATCTCGGAACAGCTTGAGCGTGTTTTCTACCGCGCAACGCTTTTGCAGTTTCTTTCAAATTGAAAACTGTCTTGAGATGCGCACGAAAACGTGGCTTCCTTCTGTACCACTCATGTTGTAGAATGAAACAAAAGAACACCGGGCGCGCGTCAGACGCCACCGCGTGGCAGGAGACGCAGAGGGGTCATTCCACGTGCCACAATTTAAAAGAAAAAGAAGTATCAAACAGCGTCGAAAAGTCATATAAATATATATTCAATCCTTGGCCAATCCCCCTGAGTGGGTATGAGCCATGTCAGAGGCAACAGCAACAACAGTGTCGGCTTCTGCATTTGTGGGCACTCACATCGCGTCGCTCAAATACAAATGCGTAACAACTGCTATAGTTTTTAGTTCACGCTTGTCCTGTGTATACCTATGCGTCCTTTTCGAGCGTCCTCCTATGTGCTGCGGTGGCGCGTTGCAGGTATTGAGCTGCTTGTCGTTCTTCGTGTGACAAACTAATTTCTTGCTATCGCATTCATTGCTTCGCCCTAGTAGCGAAACTGTGACTTTTTCTTTGCTCGAAATGAACAGAGCCAAAAACGAACTGCGAGTGCTTTCGAGCCTAAGAGTATCTTCTTTTTTTTGTAAAAATTGTACCTCAGTGGTTGCAAAATAATTAAATATTTAATTATTCGCTAATTCAGATTAATTAGCAAAGCTCGCAAAAAACAACATATTTTTTATTCCTTGGAATGTAATAACGAGCGCCTTTGAATTATGTTGTGCGAAATTTAGACATTTCCGGACAGTGAATCATAATGCGCGCCTGAAGGGGATATCAAGCTAGCGAACTGGACGCAAGCGCACCATGAGCGTGGCATGTAAATGGCATTGTAGATGACATGCATGCCAAGATTTTCACGTTACCACCTGCCACATATGTTCGCTTAACTTTTTACCTCGAATCGCAGCGATACGCGAGACCAATCTGCCTCCGTTTCGCATGCGTTCGTATTATCGCGCTGTGCGCATCGTGCAGACGCCATCCGCGCTCCAGCGTTTAAATTGACGGACACTTTCAAATCCAAAGTGTGTTCCTCGAACGCATGTGCCCACTGAGAAGGGGTCGGTCAGACTACAACGCGATGCACGCGCCTCCCTCCTTGCATGATTAAAGACGCCGGGCACCGCGACGGTACGCAAGCAAAGCGCGAGCGCTGTAGAGTCCAACGCGACCGGCGTCCGTTTGCGTGCCCCGGCACCCACCTGGCACCGTCCCAAGGCACGGCTGGAGGGACGGACGGACGGACGGACAGACGTGAGCATGAGACATTAAAGGCTTCCGCCTTTAAAATTTGCTGTGTATAAAGCTAGCGAATTGGCCACGAGAGTCTCATGAGCGTGGCATGCAAGTCATGATTTCCATATTATCACTTGTTATTTATGCTCGTCATACAGTCACGTCACTCAATGCCAAATTTGGTGTATATCAAGTAAGCGAAACGGCCCCGAGAGTGTCATAAGCGTGGCATGCAAGTCATGTTTCACATGACATGTCATGATTTCCATATGACCACTTGGCATTTATGTTCGTCATACAGTCACGTCACGCAGTACCAATTTGGTGTATATCAAGCTAGCGAAACGACCGTCAGCGGGCCATGAGCGTGGCATGTAAATCATGTTGTACTTGACATGCAGGTCATTATTTTCATATTACCACATGTCATTTATGTTGGTCATGCAGAAATGTCTCATCGTACCAATTTTTGGATATATCAAGTTAAGAAAACGGCCTCAGGAGCACTATGGCCATAGCGTGTAAATCATACTTTTCATGACAAGTTAATCATGATTTTCATGATATGACCAGTCATTCATGTTTGTCATACAGTCATTTTACACCATACCAATTTTGGTATAAATCCCATTAACGATACGGCCAGGAGAGCACAAAATCGTAGGCGGCTAGATAGATAGATAGATAGATAGATAGATAGATAGATAGATAGATAGATAGATAGATAGATAGATAGATACGCGCAAAGTCGCTGAAGTTCGCTAAGAAATGCTTCGCATAAAAAACCGACTGCTCACGCTCCACAACCGTTCACTGGCCACCCCGTATATACAGGAACTGGATCTTGACCTGCAAGGTAGTGCCGGTGGGAGATTTCTCCTGTGCGTTGTCGAACAATAAAAATTCGCAGCGCGCGCGTAAACTAAAAGCGGACTGCGGGTCTCTGTGTCCAGTCCGAGTCTTCTGTCTCTCATTGCCCACTACCAGCGATTGGCATGTTCCAGTAATAAACACCGGTCCATCACTGCGTGATTGCGCCTCCCTAGATTTCTCTCCTGTGCAACGCCGCGATGAGCGCCAGCGTCAACGCCGCCGCCAGTGTAATCGTTAGCGCCCGCTGCTTCGCATCTACACATGGTTCCCTTTAGCGGGACATGGTGTAATTTTAAGGCGAAAGCCTTTAATGTCTCATGCTCACGTCCGTCCGGTGTCCATCTGTCCATCCGTTCGTCCGCCCGTCCGTCTGTCTGTCCGTTCGTCCATCCGTCTGTCAGTCCGTCAGTCCGTGCATCTGTCCGTCCGTCCGTTTGTCCGTCCGTCTGTCCGTCCGGCGTCCATCTGTCTGTCCGTCCGTTTCTCTGTCCATCCGCTTGTCCGTTCGTCTGTCCGTCCGTCCGTCCGTATGGCTGTCCGTTTGTCCGTCCGTCTGTCCGTCCGTCCATTTGTCCGTCCGTCCGTCCGTCCGTTTGTCTGTCCGTCGGTCCGACCGTGTGTCCGTCCGTCCGTTTGTCCGTCCGTCCATCTGTCTATTGTAGCTCTGGCACGGAATCAGGTGGCCGCCGGGGTGCGCAAACGAATGGCGGTCGCGTCGGACTCTAGAACGCTCGCGCTTTGTTTGCGTAGCGTCGCTGTGCGCAGCCCTTGCAATCATTCTGACCGACGCCGTCTCAATGGACAAATTCGTCCACGGAATACACTTTCGAATTTAAAAAGGGTCCGTCAATTTAAGCGTTGGAACGCGGATGGCGTTTGCGCGATGGACAAAGCGCGAGAAAATACTAACGCTTGTCCGTCCCTCCTTTCGCGTCCCACACAACCACAGCGCATGTGCGTCCCCTCCCACTCTCTCTCTTCTCTCCGACGCTCATCCACTTTCTCTCCTAGGAATCCTCTACTCTACAGAGCGGCGCCCGCGTCCTATACCCGCACAGCGCATGCGCGTCTTCTCTCTCTCCTCTCCTACGCTCACCCGCCTTCTCTCGCCGCTTTCTCTACTATAGGAATCATCTACTCAACGGAGCGGCGTCCCACACCCCCCACAGCGCCTGCGCGTCCCCTCCCCCCTCTCTCTCCTCTCCTACGCTCGCCCCTTTCTCTCCTCTAGGAATCCTCTACCACGGCCGCTGGATAAAACTAAAGGGAACCATGTGTAGATGTGAAGCAGCGGGCGCTAACGCTTACCCTGGCGGCGGCGTTGACGCTGGCGCTCATCGCAGCGTTGCGCAGGAGAGAAAACTGGGGAGGCGCAAATCAGGCAGTGATGGAGCAGCGTTTCCTACTGGAACATGCCAATCGCTGCTAATGGGCAATGAGAGACAGACGACTCCGACTGGACACAGAGACCCGCACTCCGCTTTTAGTTAACGCGCACGCTGCGAATTTTTATTGTTCAACAACGTAGAGGAGAGAGGGGGGGGGACGTTTATTGTTCAACAACAATGCGTAGAGGAGAGAGGGGGAGTGTAGGAGAGGAGAGAGAGGGGGGGACGCGCATGCGCAGTCGGAGTGTAGACGCCGCGGGCAGGGATGCCTAGAGGAGAGAGGGGGGGAGTGTAAGAGGGGAGAGAGAGGAGGGGAAGCGCATACGCAGTGGGGGGTGTGGTTGCCGCGGGGAGGGATGCCTAGAGGAGAGAGAGGGGGAGAGGATGTTTTTTATTTTTATTTTTTTAAAGGGTTTGCGCATGCGCAGTAAGGGTGGTCACGCGGCACACCACCACCACCGGATTAAGCTTCGCCATAAGATGCTTCACATCTAAAAGAAGGTGCGGCCTGTTGCGTCGCGGCGCCGTCAATGGGCGAGCGCGCCTCGGCTGAGTTGACAGTTGCGGCCGCTTTTTTAGTGAGGGCGCCCTCACTCCAGCCTGTGAAGCAGACGACACTTCTTGTTCCAATGGGGTTGCCTCAGGGTTTATGCGTGTCCGTGTGCTTTTTCGTGCGCTTCTTCGTGCTTTTTTTTTTTTTGGTGTGTGATCGTGTGTGGGGGGCAGCTTGCCTCATGTTTCCTGTGCTTTAGCACGGTTCTTTGGTGCGTGCGTGTGTGGCAGACAGTCTTTTCCCGTGGTGTGAGGCCGCCGAACTGTTGTGTGCCACTGAGCAGCTCGAAGGCGATTAGAGACGCTGCTGTGAATTACCACGTATTCCCCTGCGATCTACAGTGTCGGTAAGGGTATTATTCGTAATAGGAACCTTCTTTTTGTCACAAATAAACGCAAAATCAGACGTGCGGCGCCACTTCCAGACGACAGCATCAAATCACCACCGCGGCGACGGTCGCGCGCAACGAGAAAAGAAAACAAGTATCAAAAGGCGCCCAGGCCGCGCCCTTGCTCTCTACACCGAAGACGCCGTCGCGACAGCCTAACGCCGGCGCAGATCCGGAGACTTCGAGACATCGTAGCGGCGCGGCCGATAGATGAAACAAGCGCGCGGTACTGGGGCCTCTTTTTAACGACGAGACGAATCCCTTTCCCCTAGCTGTTGCTGTGGTACGCGCCAAACAATAACTTGGAATGTTCGCGAAGCCTGGAAGGATCCAAACGAGAGGTGTTAGAGGGTAGTGTGGGTTTATCGAAGGAGTTATGTTGTTCGGGTGAGTCGTGTAGCGCGGTCAGTCGATCTTGAAGAATCGAGTGATGACGCCGTGAGAGCTCTGTTTTGAAGAGTGTCGCCGAGACGACGATCAGCGCTGGAGTTCATTTCAGTGTTTCCTGGAAGAGACATATTCGAGAAACGTTCGAAGAATTGTGTGCTGCACACGTTTGGTGAATATTCAAGGCCTTTAAGTGTTCTTGGATAGTTTCTAATGGATGAGATTGCACTTGCAGTGCGGTAAGCTTGTTCCCGTTGTTTTATTAAACACCATCTATGTGATGGTGTGAGTTGTAATTGATACCAGCCGCGGGTGCAAGTTCGCGTGATGCTTGTACTGCCTTACCTGAGAATACATTTTGTTTGTGTTGTCAACTCTTGGCTCGAACTCGGTCTTTCGACCGCAGCCGGCCTTCGCTGGTGCACTAGAAGGACCTACATTTAAATTGTCTGTGATTTCCTGGTGCGCTTCGGTGGGCCGACACGTCAGCCCTTGGAATCTGCCCGGCGATTGCCTCCCGATTAACGCGATCAGTGACACTTTTCGCTGCAGGTGATTCAAGCGGGCAGCCTTCATGGAGAGTATTGAGGCCCACTCTACGAAAGATTGGCACTCCTAGGGCAAACTTTTCACATATGTGGTGTAATGGGCCCTTCTAATAACGACTGCAATATTCAAGCTGTGATGTGCAACTGCAAAGCGCATCATTTACGAACTGATTAGAGTCACTGTTGCCCGTACAAATGCATGTGGAAGCGGTTCTCCGTGGGAGGAGCTGAGGCGCCAGAGTGGGCGCGAGGTGAACTAGGCCCGAGACGCCACTTCGGCGGCACGTTCTTTTTTATCCAGCGGCCGTGCCTCTACTCTACCCAGCGGCTCCCGCATCCCACACCCCCCACAGCGCATGCGCGTCCCCTCGCCCTCTCCTCTCCTATGGTCCCCCCTGTTCTCTCTAGGAATCTTCTACGGAGCGGCGCGAACGACAGGTGGTGCGACAGCTGCATACTCCGCTGGGGGGCGCCACGGTAGTTCCGCGGTATGAAAATGACGGAGCGTGCATGCCTCATCCTCTCCTGTGCAGCGCTGCGATGAGCGGGAAAAATTCCCCATCTCCCGCTAAAGGGAACCATGTGTGGATGCGAAGCAGCGGGGAGATAATCAGCTTGAGCGGGAGGAACGTCGCCGCTCTCGTTTCACGGCAGCGGTCCGGGCACTCCGTCATTTTCATACCGCGGAACTATCGTGGCGCCCCCCAGCGGAGTATGCAGCTGTCACACCACCAGTCGTGCGCGCCGCTCCGTAGAGGATTCCTAGAGGACCGTAGGAGAGGAGAGAGAGAGGGCGAGGGGACGTGCATGCGCTGTGGGGGTGTGAGACGCGGGAGCCGCTCCGTAGAGTAGAGGATTCCTAGAGGAGGAGGGGACGCGCATGCGCTGTGGGACGCCGGAGCCGCTCCGCAGAGTCGAGGATTCCTAGAGGAGAGAACGCGCATGCGCTGTGAGGATTGTGGGACGCGGGCGCCGCTCCGTAGAGTAGAGGATTCCTAGAGGAGAGAATGGGGCTGAGCGTAGGAGAGGGGACGCGCATTGCGCTGTAGGGGGGGGTGGGACGCGGGGGGCCGCTCCGTAGAGTAGAGGATTCCTAGAGGAGAGAACCCAGGCAGCACGCCGGCGTTGGTCCGATCTCGGCCCGACGTCGGTTAACATCGGCACCGACATTGGGCCGACGTCGGCATCTTGGTCAAGTGCAACTTCTTCCGATGTCGGGCCGGTGTTTGTGCCGACCTTGGGCCGACGTTCTGCCGTTGTATTTGCCGATGTGCAGCCAACACCGGACCGCTCTAGATATGCCGACGATGGGCCGTCGTATCGCCGACGCAGTTGCCGATGTACGCCCAGCATCGGGCCGTTCCAGGGCCACATTGCAGCCAATACAATGCCATTATTACGCCGATGTTCGCTGCACGACGAATATTGGCTACCACTGGCTTGCCGATATGCAACCATTATTAGTAGGCGCCTTTTCCTACTGGCATTCTTTGTCAGTAGGCTTTACAGTACGCCTCGAGAACCTGGTCTTGCAGCCGTACGAGCTCTGCGGTGTAGTATACTTGAAGGCGACATATTACTGCATGCCCTAGTGTCGAAACACACTGCATCATTTTATATCGTCCACTTATGGCTTTTCTTGCGCTGCCCATTCCCCTGCCCACATGTAGGGCATAAAACTGGACAAAGTCCAGTTAATTTGCCTACTTTCCTGCATGCATTCCTTCTCTATCTTGCTGGCAAGTGTCCCCAATGCTGTTCCATCAAGTATTAACTAAAAAAACATTGAACTGCTGGATGCAGATATCCTGCACACAAGCAATTTATAAATAAGAATACTAAAAGACATTTCAGATAACTTTATTTATAAAAGTACAAGTCAAACCATTTATTTATCAGTCCAGTTTTTCAAGTTACTGCTGTTCAGTAATACAGCCCAAAGTAGGGGAGCCCAGCTAGGCTCCATGGGCATATGGCTGGCCAGGGCAGCAGGGGCAGGGTGCTGATTACTGCTGGCTGGTCGAAACGTTACAGGCAGCAGCAAGTGATGAGGTAATGATGGTGGGCTGGCCAGGGTACTGAAAGCAGCGATTGGGCAGGAAGCCGACCATCACAGGCTGCCACAGATCCTTGCTTTGAGGGCAGCAGCAATTGGGCGGCTACACTATTAATGCATCTGTGAAACGCCTTTCCCTGCCTCCACTGAGGTCAACAGACTTCGGCAGCCACGTCTTGATGAAACGCTGTGCTTCTGGCACATCTTTTCCTTTTTCACAGACACCTGCATACGAATAGAAATAAACACCACAAAATAAGTATTCAGCACTGCAGTAGAACACACATGCAAGATAAGACAATGAAAAACAATGAATGCAGACGTCATATTGTCCTATTAAGAACAATTGCCATTTGTCCATTATAAAAAGAAACGAACAGCTACTTCAAAAGTCAAAGTTCTTAAGGAAGGCGGGCTTGGGCTTAAATTTACGGTTGAACTGATGAAAGAAGCGTCTACCCAGTTTCTAGACCTCAAAATGAAAATTTTACCCACTCATGTTTGTTGGTGATGCTTTCCAAGAACTGTGAAACCGTTGCTTGATTTCAGCTCTAGCCATTCTAAGCTTATCAAACAAGGGATAGCACTCTCATGCATCCACTCTGCCCTTGAAGGAACACGCGTACACGGTCTCCGCCATAGTTTTGACGAACAAGTGGCTAGATTAAGAAAAGCAGAATTCCCGGACGCCCCAATCTCAAGGGCGTGCGAAAAATTGAAAGCCAAAAAGTCAGGGCAGCAAGAGACTGCATGAACTGAAGGTTAATGAAAAGGTGTGCTGTTTTACCATACACACACAAGCTTTCACATGGCCTAAAGAATGTCGCTAAGCGCTACGGGGTGGATGCCATATTTTCCTCCCCAAACAAGTTGTCTGGCATGTGCGCCTGCATGAACAAGTGCACACAGCTGAGGGGTCAAAGGAAACAAAAAGCGAATGTGGTATTAAACACCTGTCCAATTTGTTGACTGCGATGAAGAAATCGTGTATCAGATCCCATTGTCCTGCAGCAGATCTTACATAGGGCGGACTGGAAGGTGCCTGATGTTCAATTGGTGAACGTAAGTGTTCATTAACGCAAGAGACGTATTCTCATTTAGCAGATCATTGTCGTGACTGCGGGTGTACCCCGCACTTTACTGACACCATGGTTCTTTCTAGGCATAAAAAGCAGCTTGCCCAAGAAATTATCGAGGCCTTCGAAGGAAGCAATGAAAGATGCGTTAGCCAGCCATCGATTAAGATTTGGGATAAAGAATATGAGTATTTGGTCGGCATGTGTGGCAATTTGACTTAGAATGTGTCGTGTGCATGCTTTGTTAAAGGGACCCTGCAGCACTTTTTGAGCATGGTCAGAAAATGCTGCCGATCAGTAGTCGAAGCTCCCAAGAACATGCGAGCCAAATATTATAGCGCAGCACGCGACCTGAAATTTACAGTAAATTCTCAAAGTCAGCTAAAAATTGCTTTATTTTTTCTCGACAAATGATGCTACAGGCTTAAAAATCCCTGCGTCACAGGCCAAGTATCAGCCATTGGCTAATTTGAGCATGGCGCACTCGGTCGTTACTGGGGCCGCTGTGG
The DNA here is from genome assembly GCA_030522465.1 of Rhipicephalus appendiculatus. Lineage (NCBI taxonomy): Eukaryota > Metazoa > Arthropoda > Arachnida > Ixodida > Ixodidae > Rhipicephalus > Rhipicephalus appendiculatus. The sequence continues at coordinate 29,218 of JALIZH010018612.1, forward strand.
GAGGAGACTTGTCCATGCGTGTGCGCGCAATCGCACTGAAAAGCCGCGCATTCGAAGAAAAAAGAGTAGAGAAAAAGTGTGCAAGGTCACGAGGCGCACGAGATTTATTTTCTTTCCCCCATGCAGTCCCTCCCTGCTTAGCTTCCAGCGCTTTCGTTGGGACAAGAGAAGAGAGAATGCAATTGCAGCGTGCGACAAATTTTTGTAACTCCGCTCGCACTGGACGGATTCTAAAAATTTTTGCGGCGGTGAATTTGTGAGGGAATACGCTCCTTTAGTGAATCCATTCCATGGCTACTTGGAAACAAGTTGCAGCGATGGCTACTTGGATAAGTGTTGAGCGTATTGCCCACAAATTCACCACCGCAAAAATTTTTAGAATCTGTCCAGTGCGAGCGGACTTACAAAGATTTGTTGCACGTTGCAATTGCATTCTCTTTTGTCGTCCCGACGAAAGCACTGGAAGCTAAGCAGGAGGGATGGCACGGGAAAATAAGTCATGCGTGCCTCGTGACCTTGAGCACTTTTTCTTTTTTTTCTTTAAATATGCTGCTTTTCAGTGTGATTGCGCACACGCGTGGACAGATCATGGCCTCCCACAGCAGTCCCAGTAACGACTGAGCACGCCATGCTCAAATCAGCCAATGGCTGATACAACGGCTGTGACGGGTGATTTTTGAGCTTGTAGCGTCATTTTTCGGAGAAGAGAAAGCAATTTTTAGTCGACCTTGAGAATTTATTCTAAATTCCAGGTCGCGTGCTGCACTATATTTGGCTCATGTGTTCTTGGGAGCCTCAACTACCGATCGGTAGCGTTTTCTGACCATGCTTGAAAAGTGTTGCAGGGCCCCTAAGGAGCAACAGCCAGGGAAATTCTCGTTTGGAGCACACATCATGTGACTCGATGATTTTTTTCTTGTTTACTTTTTGCGAGTTTTTCAGAATAAAAATTCAGTTGAGAGTCAGCGCATGTTGTGTGCACTTCTTCTATGCCTTGTCCTTTTCATGAGTGCTGCACTGTCCTAAGCATGAATTTATACCAGCTAGCTCAATTTTCCATTCTAAGTCACCTTATAAGCTCAACGCCCAGTGCCAACATTGCACACATGCTTCATGAAGAAAAAGTGGCAACGAGGAGATATCGCCTGTAGGAAGGGTAGTGAAGGCAAAAAAGAAACCACTCCCTCATCTTTGAACTCCGAGTGGTCTAGGGGCCCTTTTAATAAACTAAAATATTTTATACGTGTTTCCTGCCTCTGATGTTCGGAGGGCATTAACATTGCATGCCAAGGGAATGAAAAATATTCTTTTTGTGATGCCTCGAATCGTGCCAATACTTTGAAGTGAGCAAAACTTCTGCGACATAACAAATCATAGAATCTGAAGCATTTCTAATCTTGGCCTCTGTCACGTTTGCAGATAAAGAGCTCGCTTATTTACACACAAACACACACACACACACAAACACACACACATGATGCCACCTTGATTAGACGGCATGTATAAATGAGCACTAATTCCCTATAAAAGTTCGAAGTTCAGCACTCGTACTTGTCCTCTTGTTCCGCCTGTCTTTTTTTTTTGCTACAGTATTTTTAAATTATCCACCAACATGCCCAAATAATCAAGAGGATCTAGAGAAATCCAATTGTTAAGTTTAATGAAGCCTTATAGCTTAAAAGACAGGAATCAAGGAAGAGTACAGGGCGTGTGCTACTTGCAACTGAATGTTTATTTGTGAAACATGTTGTACTCATACTACAGATGAAAACAGCAAGAACCGTATCAGAAGTTAAGCCTGCATCGTTCAGATACACGATTTCCTTTGTGTTAAGAGCAATCGAGGGGGTGCTGACATAGTAGGCATCGACTTTAAAAATCAAGCTGGCCTCGACAAACTCTCGCGTTTCCTTATCACAACGTACCTAAAAATACGTAAAATCTCCAGCACCATAATTTTATCTTTTATGCATCTGTCGAGATGGTTGAGAAGTAAGTCACTCAAGACAGGGGGCTAGACACGAGCCAAAACAGACCCCTGCTTTCTGAAGATAGACGGTCCCATCACATTCAACTATGTGGATTTTAGATAAAAACACCAGTAGTTCTAGGAACCCGCTGGTGCAAATTTATGTCTGCGTCTCGAAGGCAAGAACGCCATAGTCATCTATACGGGCTTCAATGCCACGCATGAGCACATTTTGCGGCAGCTACTTCCGCATACATCAGCACATTCTAAGTTCGTGAAGCACGCAATTGCTAACCTCTGTTTGTGAATGCACTGCACAAATCATGCCCCCCACCAGACACAAGTCAGCTTCTCCAGTCAGAGAGCAGCTGCTGGATGCAGGCTGCCCAGCTCACATGCACCTGCAGTGGTGGAGAAGGCGGTAAAAAAAGCTAAAAGAACCAGCAAGCTCATGCACGCACAATCAAGACAGGCAGCAGATAGTATATGTGCCATATATGCATGGATTATCCTACAGCCTAAAGAAAGTGGCCACCAAGGTGGACGTAGATGTGGTTTCTTCCGCTCCACAAAAAATTAATAAGCTTTTGTAAGGCTACTGACCCTTTTCGCTACAAATGCCGAGGATGCGCGGAGAAGCACCAGTGCCCTTTTGCGGCCTGGGCACAAAGTGTTTATCACTTCCCATTCTCATGCGGTAATGTGCATATAGGGCAGAAAGGCCTGAATGGCAGACTAAGGAAAGCACAAACAGAAGTTAAACTGTTACTGTGACGGGCAAGTGTCAGTGCATTGCAACGAGTGTGGCGGCCAACCTCTGTCTAATGAGTGTATAGTTCTATATAAAAACTGTGATCAGGATACGCTAGGGATTGCCGAGGCTAGTTTGATTGCTAAAGAAGATGCCAACCGTGTCAGCGCCCCCTCGATTGCTCTGAAAGCAAAGGAAATTGCGTATCTGAACGATGCAGGCTTACATTTTTATGGTTTTTGTCGTTTTCATGTGTAGTACAAGTACAACACGTTTCAGAGAAAAAATTCAGTTGTGAGTAGCACACATCCTGTCCTTTTCCCTGGTCCCAGCCTTTTAAGCTATACGGCTTCACTGAATCTAAAGAAGGTGTTTTAAGACTGATTGTGGCACTTCATGTTTGCCATATCACTTTTAGGCAGCTTTTTGCTGCAGTCTTTGAAACAGAAGACGTTGCCCACCCCATGTGCTACTTCTCAGTTTCCACTCATACTTCTCGTAGACCACAGTAGACGGGGCAGCAGCTCATGCCAACTACCATCCACCCCTGTTGGTTGCCACAAATGTAGCACTTTAAAAGAGCACAGAAATTCTGTGCGCTACTCATTCTTAAACATTAGGAGGTAGTACACACCATCCACAAACTAGTTCTGCACAGCTGCCTCCAGTTCATCAATTCTTTCAGCCAACAGCCATGCAATAGAGCAGAAAGTTGTGATGACAGGGCACTATGTGACAAGGTATGGCGCTTGCCCAGAGACTCTGTACATTCACGCTTCGTGGACAGGAGTTGAACCTCATTCCTCGCTTCAGCACCATTTTGTCAGCCATACCATTTTGTCACTGGAGGAGCAGAACCTGCAGCCAGACCGCTGAAACATGAAAAAAACATTTACTCGATAGCTGGAAGTCGCGCATATATGGCACAGACTGGTAGCTTCACTGCACTCTGATAGACCTACAAATTTATGTAAGTCGCTTTAAAGCTGTCACAAGAATAAGTAGGTCTAGAATACAATATCGCTTTGCAATTCGATTTTCGCCTTTTTATGGGTGTTATGATTGGCACTCACATTAGAGCACAAATGTCAGTTCTATCTAAACAAACTGCATGCTACGGTGTGGTGATGTGCTTATCATAAGCAGCAGTTGTCGGCGTAAACCTCCGGGGTTGAGCGAGAGTTGACTATAGCTTGGAGAGTCATAGGAGGTCTTAGGTAATGTTTATTAAATTGTTATGAAAACAGATAGCCAACACTGCAACCACAACTGACATTGCCCTTACATGACGCCCGTAAAGGGTTTTTTTAGATACAGTTCTAGCCACTGGCAGGGCTGCATGATAGAATATTTGACAGCCACACAGAAGGCCTCGGATCAATACCGGTTCACAGCACGATTTTTATTGTTGGCGTACATCTGATGTTGAATTCCAATGGCGGAGTCGGAGCAAGCTTTTCTGCTCGTTTTGAAGCAAGTGTGTTCCAATGGGAGGGTTGGAGTGGATTCAGAGCGGGAGTCACTCCGTGGAGCAGGAAAAGTTGCTCCGCCAAAATCGGCGGAGTGGACCGGAACTCGGCGTGACGTACTTTCTTAAACATGTTTGCCTGCTTGGAAGCGCTGCTGGTGTAGCTTGTTTCGACAGTAATGGCGGACGATATGGGTGTCTGGGTAAATCGTGCGGCATTGCTTCCGCTGTTCGGTAGCGACAGCTCTGAGTCGGAGTCCGTCGGCTGCTCCGACTCTGCCATTGGAATTCAACATAATTTTTTGCTCACTGGTTGCCCTGCCCACAACGCCACCAGATTTTCTGCGACACAGGTTCTTTAATGCTATCACGTGAAAGATTTCTAGGGTGTGTTATCATCAGTAAGAGTTGATGCAGAGTGTGGATCGCTTGTGGGTCATGCCCGCATTTCATAGGTTGTGGTAAAGGAGTGTGTGCCACACGTACTCACTCAGGCTCATGCCTTAATCGAGTATGAGCAAGTCTGAGTAAGTCAACTCATGAGTGAACTGCCGACCTATGGTGTCAAGTTAAGGAGACGACCACAGAGCGCCTAAACTTAAGTGGCTAGATTAGACAGACAGACAGACAGATATTGTCAAGGTGCTTCCTTTCTTTTTTTTTTCGAAAGTCTGCCCTTAGGCATAATAATTTTTGGTTCAAAAATAAACATGCAAATTTGCTTTGTGTACAGAGTCAAGTAATGAGCGGTGGTGAGGTCCACAAATCCATCGGTCAAGGTCGGGTGGTTGGCCCTGAGGCCTGTTGCACGGAGGTGCCAATGATGGCTTAATTGTAGACCTGTGCAGGTCCACAATAAGTGTATGGCAGTTACGAAGCCTCCTCAATGTAACCTGCTCTCGGTGGGTTAAACCACCAGGGAGGTCTGCCCCACACAGAGGTATAAGAACTCGTGTGGTACGTCGGAGGCTTTCTTTTTCCCGGAGCATCTGTCCTTGAGCGTCCTCAGGAAAATGCGGTAGGGGGGTGCGCGGTGTAACTTGTGGGTGGGTTCGAAATCAGCTTTGACAAGGTCCGGCAAAGCAGCCCGAGGCACCCACTGCACACGTATCCACACAGATGCGGAGGCAGCAAGATGGTGAATACTATCCGAGATTGACGTAGACCGATACACTCGTCGTATATCGTGGATAGCTTGCGTCGAGTCCATACATATCATGAGCTGACAGCATCTGTCAGGTGGAAGAAAAAGGTAGCAGTGCTGCCAATCCGTCACATATGGCGGCCAGCTCAGCAAGGTGAGCCGGTGGTGCGGGATCCACAAAATACGAGCATGTCTGGCCAGCCTCTGGTTTTAATGAGCATACAAGAGCGGCATGAATGGTGGTGCCACTCACACTGGCATCGGTGTAAGCGACGACGGTGGCGGCATCTAGGTTATCGGCACAAAGAAGGCGGCAAACTTGGGCGTTCGCCTGGCGTGGAACTGGGCTGTAAAGGCGACCCAGAGGTTTGTTTTCAGTGAGTTGCATTTTGTTTCATGGGGCAATAGTGCTCGTCTCTGAAGGTGTATGGTGAACTTCTTTGCCCATGTACAGCGCCAATGCAGCAGCCGCATAGAAACGTTGATGGCTTGAGGTTGCGCACACAGCAACGCTGGTGTACTAACTCGTCAATAGTGTTTAGTTCGGACTCCTGTTGCAGTACTGTCAACGGAGTGATACGTGGCAGTCCAGTTATGGCCTGCATGGCTTCGTGGTTAATCGCCTCCAGACATGCCCACTCTGCCAGCGTGAGGTGATAAAACTGGGCGCAGTAGACGAGCCTTGGTTGTAATATCGAACGGACAAGGATGGCTCGCTCAAAAATGCTCTGCTTTAAAAAGCAAGTGACGAGCATGAGCTCAAACTTTCAGGAAGCATTACTTTGAGATTTCAGCTATCATGAGTTCTACGGATGAAACCACTTATGAGACAAAATGAAACTAGCCACTGTGCACTAGCATCGATGCCCAAGCGACAGCCGACACATTGACCTAAACAAGCCTTGGAATGCAAACCAAAGGTCAACAGCACAAGGAAAAAATAAATTCCTTGTATCATCGCAGGATGACAGCACTTGCTGGGCTAGAAAATGAGAAAGAGTTGGAAAACTGGTGTGTTTTTCAAACGCCCAGCAGTGCTGTACAGACCTTATGCAAAATCTGCTGCCATCTAGTGGCTGCTGAGCGCATTCCAGCCATGTTGAAGGCCAAGCGTGTTCCGCCTGTGTATACACTGAGCGCACATATCAACGTGTGGCGGCTCATAGGAACAGCAATGCCGGTATATTTTCGTGTGCCGTGTTGCTCAGATTGAGGAAATTGCGATGCTAAAAAAAGATTTGCAAAAAACTAACCTCTATGTGATCAGATTTCCTCATGGCCGAAGAGAATTGCCAGATCGTTCCGTTGCTCCGTATACTGTGTACGACTAACACCGTGTTTATGTTCACCATTCTTAAAAGATGCTGTATCTGACAGCATAGGCACTCATCAGAGAACACTCTTCCGTGTCATGCCAGAACGAGACAGTTTTCGTGCCGTGTGGTTGCAGGGACAGACAAATTGGCTTCATGTACAAGCTTGAAAGCTGTATCGTGGCTACTTACACGTGCCTGCGCTGCTGTTGACAACATTACTTTGTTCATTACATTGCGATAACAATTACATGTTAGCCGTGTAACTCATGCATGTCACCTATTCTCAGCAAAGGAACCGGTTATGCTGGAACATGCTGTCTGTAGTTTGTTTTTGATTGTGGAGTTTAACAAGGTAACATTTCGTGGGATGTGCATGTATTGCTTCAATATGCGTATTTTTCAAGCATTCCATGTGCTATTTCTGAGTGGTGGCGAATTTCAGAATGGCGACCCGAACGTCCTGACCCCCCCCCCCCTTACTTCTTGTTCAATATTTATACCCCAAAAAGAGCACATGTTTTCCCAAACGCTCATCCCCCCTTCAGCAAAATCCTGTACCAATCCCCGTGCGCTGTCAAATGTTAAAGGGCCCTTAAACCACCCAGAAGTCGAAATTCAGTTGTGGGGAAGTTGTGCACGAATGTACAACGAACACGGAGCCGTGAGAATTTTTCGACATGGTGCCATAATAGCGGAGTTATATGCGTTTGATCATCGAAACACCGCGATCGCTCATTTCGCTCTTTCCATTGCCACCCTCCATTGGTATCCTCTCCCAAAGCCAGTTTGCCCTCTCACCGAGCGCCCCTTCCAATCTCGCGTGGCATACGTCACCGCCGACGCGCTGCTCGAAACACCTACTTCCGGTTGCCGCCACTCCACACTCCAGCGACTGCGCTCTGCTGCTGTGCTGGCCCGTGCTCATACGAATCGTGCCGGCATGGACCTTGTGTTGCGCGCACGCCTTCTAAGGATCGCCAACATGATGGATCCGTACGGTGACACGCCGTGCCAGAACACCTCCGCACGGGCAACACGACGAACAACAACATAGGAGCGTGGCCAGCTGATTGCTGACTTGCAGGAAGTCTTAGATTCCTGTTCGACCAATCGCGCATGACTTGCGCCCTACGTCACCTATTCACATCCTGACGTCACGCGGAGGCCGGAAGGGCTCGGAAAGGAGGAGGGATTGTTTTTTGGAATTTGTGGCGCGCCCGCGGCTTGTAGCGCTGCCACGTGTGGCATCGTCAATCGTGACGGCATTCTGCACACGATGCGCATGTTTACTTGGAATGTTTGAAAAAATATCGGAGGTGGTTTAGTGGCCCTTTAACAGAGGCTTCAATTTCCATGTGAAACTCAAAAAGATGCTGTCAGGCAAATGTTTTACATTCGATCATGGGTGCGTTACCAGTGGTTATGCGCAAAAGTGGTTTCGCAAACTTTCAGTTGGTGACACAAAACTGCCCTGCTGCAATGGGTTGAAATTGTAAGGCACGAGTAAGCAATGAAAGCGACCATATGAACACCATGATTTTAGGCATACCGCGCTATTTACGAGGATATTTCGAAAGGATATTCAGTAAAATACCAGCTAATCAGCACCTACTTCTTGGATAAACTAACAGTTCATGTTCACTGTTCATGCACGTGAGATGCAGATATCTTTTAATATTAAAAAAATTTTTAATCGTGGGTTAATGCTGTACGTATGTCGATCACCACAGCAGTGAAATATTTTTTATTATATAAATAAAGAAAGAGTACAAAGTTTCATTTAAAAATAGATGCACAGATCAGGTCGACGTAGGCTGTTTGTTGCGAAATATGCTTTGAATAGGTTAACAGAGCTTTCTTACCGTTATCGCTGTCCCCAGCTGTGTCACGCTAAAGCCTCTTCTCAACTATCCTACACTACACGCACCATATTCAGATAGCTAACAACGCTTTATCCGCTACACTGAAAACAGAGACACAATTTATAGCCTAGTTCAAAGCTTCATTCTCAAGAGGACAGGCTTACATGTGAACCGCTAATGAACTTGTACCTTCTTTTTGTTGCAAGGCAGTTCTTTACATGTAATAACTGTCCCCGTAATAACTAAGAAATGCTGGTTAACGTGTACAGACCCTTACACACTTGTCTGATGTCTTGAGGCCCCCCATTACCTACTATCAAAGCAGATAGAAGCAAGAAGTTATAGAAGTGACAGCAATACGATTCGGACAAAATTATTTATTTATTCACAAGGTATTGTGAATAAATAAAGTAAGTGGAAGAACTAGCTAAAGTCCCCGGACACAATGGTGTGACAATCTGCGAAAGATTGCTATAACTATGCAAGGCAAGGCATGGAGTGCAGTTCCTGCAAGACTGTAGTGAATGCGACAACACCAGTGCGGACGTTGCGCCAGAGTGGAAAGCAAATTAGCCGCTGAAGCTTCTTGCGAGGCGCAAAGATAGGGATGTGCTTAATGCCGATGAAAATGGCTTCCTTCTAAGTGAAACCTAACACGCTCCCTTCAGGCAACCACTGGCACAGAAGTGCTCTAAGAAGGATTCAACCAGGTACTTTGTTGCATTACGGACGGTACATAAAAAAAAAAAAAAACTTCTGTTTACTGAGAAGTACAAGCAGCCTCACACCCAGCAGCACATAAGCATGACTGCTGACTACACTGCCAACACAAAGGCACGAATAAACAGACTTTTTAAACACCTGGCTGTTGCACTTTGGTAGTCAATAGATCGAGCAAAAGCTGGTGCTCCTCTTTTTGAACGAGAACTCGCGTCACAGCTTATCTAGAAGCAATTGAGCTGGCTTAGCTTTCCCTCAAATGCGACATCAGTAACCCAGCCAACTGATCAAGATATCACGCACTCTGTGAAAGCTTCCTACCGCACACACCTTGTCGAGTGACCGTACAAAAACTCTTCGACATGAAGAGGAATCGGGAATTCAAAATGTACATCAAATTCAATCTAAGTGTTTGCAGACATTTTGAAAAGGCTAAAAACAGATTTGAAGGACCCCTGACAGCAAAATTTTTGTTTGCAACTTTTTTTTTACTGCGATTTGTAGCTTTGTGTCTGGTAATGTCATAAATTACCAATCATAAATGCTATAACTATCATAACTAATGCTACCAGCGTTAACTGTGAACATTTTAGCGACACTTCAACACGCCTGCCTAATACCATAAGAAACTAGTGCCTCACAGTGGGGGAGCACCTAAGATCACATGCACTCAAGCTGTGGCGACGTTGAAAGCACTGTTTTCAAATTGAGGCTTCGCATGCGGCAAGGATAGCAATGATGTTGGTGCTTCAGTATAAGTTATGCCTGTGAAGCACGTGTCCCCTCACCAAAAAAAAAAAGGCATTCCTAGCCAAAGCAGCCATAACTGCTTTGAAAGCAGCCCGACTACAGAGAGAGATTGGGTGAATAACAATGGCCCTTGCGGGGTGCCAGTCGTGGTATTGTGTACATCCCACAAATATTCTGTGGCGTCAACAATACTCACTGTACTCGTGGAACACTGCAAAGGGCCCCTATCTACATCATACAAGTGGGGATGTCTTGAGGTGCTGCCAACTAATATGAGCACTCACGCTTGCTCTAAAACCAAACTGAAGTATCTTAAAGGCCAAGTCTGCCACTAATAATCGGTTAGAAGTGCCCACGTATACCGGACAATCAATCAACACAAACATGTCGAAGATTCAGTTTCGGTGTCAAGGGTTCTTTAATAATAACTGCTTGAGGAAAGCCGGTTTCAGCGGAAATTACAACCCTGACAGCGAGGAATTGCCCGACCTGGATGATGATGAGCCATTGGACCTGTCAGTGTGCCTTTAATTCAAGGAGGCATTCAAGCAGAGAGCTTCTCTCATTGAGTCATATTTGACAGTAATGTTGTCGACGCTGCACAACAGACGGACAAAGAGGTGCGAGCCATGGCTCAAGGTCATGCCAAGCTTTCATTAGACAGGAATCAAGAAATGAGCCTGTAGCGGGCGTTGATGCCAGTGGTCGCGATAATTTTATTTGTGTGCGCATACCAATTCGTATGCAGAGGGACACGGCGCATACGCGGCCAACATGCCTCACGTTATCTCCGGTGTGCCGCGGGAGATACGCAGCCCATGCTCCTTTGTGTTGTCACTTTTCGAAGCCTGTTTTTCTTGGCAAATAAACTAGTCCTTGTCCCAAACTTCAAGGAGTGTAGGTATTTTCTTTTCGCTCCTACTTGGGCGAGTACGCTACAAGCCACCTGCAGTCCAGGTAATTTTACATGTGACAGACCATAATAAAGTAGTGAAGGAATACTTTCAGCAGCACGAAGATGACTGTCGCGTTTCGAATGTTGCCACAATGTGAGGTACAGTGCAGTGACTGCATCTGCTATAAAAGTGGCCCGCAATCTCTTACCAGCTAGTTTGTGCCTTCAGGTCACTCACAGACCAATTACCTTTGGTCGTGGGTTGCAATTTGTCACTGAGTGATCGCAACCCGCACAGATTGTGATCCTGCCCAATTTATTGTGCCCACAAAGGTGTGGGTGTAAGCAGCAGCACCACACCACATGAACTCCTCCCACCAAACTTACAAGTAACATGCATCACTTTTTGGAACTTGGAACTTTTTTTCCAAGCCCAAGCTTTAGCACTGTTCCGGCAAAACATAAATGTTCTCCAATGACATGAGCAATGATGCTACCGAGGACTTCTGCTTTGGAGCAACTGGAGCAGCAAAATTTTTATTTTGGCGCACTTTAGCGCAACAAAAGTTCCATATTGGGGCACTTAGGAGCAGGTAATTTTGCATTTAGGAGCACCCTGAAGCAGCTAATTTCACATTTGAAGTACATTGGAGGAGCAAGTTGCATTTACATTCAGACACCAATAATTAGTACGGGGTTCTAACGAAGAACTAGATAAACATCTCGATTTGTTGCAAATCTCGTGGAGAAAATCCTCTCCATAGCACTTGTTACTTCACCCAATTATGCAAATGGAGTTGGATGTTGTGAATAACCTCTCCAGCTTTCTTCGACTCAAATGAACAGAATACTGAATCAATAAAAATCACATAGCATGAAATAACATTCTTAACACAATTATGTAGTCATTAATGTGCAGGGTTCCGCCAGAAATCATCTTAATAAATGTTGCACTTCAAACCAGCAGAAGTGCTAGAGAAAGTCCACAATATCCTTTCTTATGCATTCCCTGAAGACGACCCAAAGGCGAAAGTCAGCTTGTTTTTCTGATCAGTCGATTGTATTTACCCTTTTAATTTACTACTGAATATTGCCTTAATTACATGCAGTGTGGCGCTTGAAACGAGCCACGAGCAGCATTTCTGGAACGGACGTCAGCCGATGAATTTCCACCACCAATTAACTTAGAAATCATAAGCCTCTGCAGTGAGTGTCGAACTAACTTGCACAAAAGCAGCGCTTAAAGGGGCACTAAAGACAAATAAAAATTTACATCAGAGTGAAAGATCAATGTTTGAGAACGTCTAAAACATCAGTATTATCAAAAGCAGTGATCTAGTATTCGAGAAATTAAGGTAAATGTACGGCACCATATACGCCATGAGTGGGATATTTTAGAATGATCCCGAGGACGACGAGTCCCGAGTACAATTAATCACCAGTAATCAAACCAATTGCAATAAAAAAAGGACCTTTCGTGCATTACAACGAGTAATAAAATGCTGCTTGTCCATTTCTGTTTGATTCAAGAAAAAAAGAACCGCTTGACGTACCATGGAAAACGGTGCGAGTGGTTCAAAAGTTCCTTTTTTGCCGAACTGTGCTTCACTCACGAGGACGCATCTCAAGGGTAGTTCTGGTACCGCGTACTGCTGCATGTACTTTGCACGCTCACGAAAGTTGCTGTGATAAAGTTCAACAAAATGCCCATGCATGTGATGTTTCCGGACGCCTGAATGGTGTATGCCGCTTGAGCAGCAGCAAAGAAACCGACACGACTTTCCTCTGGGTGCCGCAGAAACGAACCCTTATGCTCAAAGCGGCTGAGTGCCGTGCCTCTGCACCAGCGTCGCGAGCTAATGTCTCACTCATCGACGGTTCATCGACGACAACCATCACATCAAGCTTATGGCTGTTTGTTGCTGCTGTGGCTCCCGCTACTTTCGCTCAGCTGCTACTAGTGTTGGCGGCCATACAGTGTCCATACATCTGACGTCACAGGCAACTGCGACGTCAGATGGCCCGTTCAGGCGGGAGATTCATAGGGGTCCTGACACAAAAATTTTCACCTCGCGTTTTTAGATGCGAAGCATCTTTTTCGCTGCAATGTGTTGCTGGGGGCCTGTTAGTCATGACAAGGCACATCGTTTGCTGCAGCGTGTGAGAGATAATTAATTATAGGCTCCTCAATACTGACCAGTCTCAGTTTTGGCTTGAGAAAGCTCCAAAAACGACAAGCCGCCGAGTACAACGCTCGACCACGTCAGCACACAGAACTGCGACGCACTTCCACATGGTGTGCATCAAGAAGTCCTTTCGAACAGGAAATGCGACAGCAGTGTCGCCAAACACAAAACTTTCAACGCAAGCACCGCAGCCATGGACTCGCGAGCAGCCGCCGACTAGTGGTCTGCTGGAGCAAAGGCGGCAAAAGAAAAATGGCGGCTATGACGTCGTCATAACTTGTTGTATCGACTGCAGTGTGGTGACGTGAGGGAAGTAGGGGGGGTCACAGTGGGGTCACTTTTGAGGGTGTCAATACCGCGAGGTGCGGCATACAGCGCTTGATTGCGCATGCAAGCTTAAAACTTCATGTAAAATACCTTCCAAGCTATGTTTGCTGTTGATATTTTGCAGATGATATACACATGTTCACAGAAATCGATCCCGCAGACCATCTAGCACATAAAAATCAGCCTTGGTGACGGGCATGCACATTGTACTACGTGGCTCACACTACTTCTCACTTCGATGGTGATATAAGAACGAGTGTAGACTTATTGACGGGGAAGACGCATATATGTACAAATAATCGGTTTTGTGAGCAAAGAAAAATGAACAGCGCAAAAAAAAAAAGAAAACTCGTGAACCCTCGTTCTTGCGTGCTCGGGTTCACTACATTACCACCTTAAAGGCAGAGGGCAGGACAAAATTTTTATAAAATCACATTTTTTTTTCTTTTCTATTTGGGAATTGTATCCCTTGACACATATTTTGCATATTCGCTCCATTCTGAGAAAGTATTTCTCTGGCTGACGAACATTTTTAGAAAAAAAAGTGCTTTTAGATTACGATTAATCATCGGCAGTTAGCAAAACTGTACATCTTTTAGTTGCTCAGAAAACGGCTCCTCAACTTGGTCGAAAACGCACGGGAAGTGTAGGGCTTACCCTGTGCCCATATGTGAACCCTGCCAGCCCATGAACTCATGATCAGTAAAGTTTGAAAAACAGGATACATCAGTTTCTGGCACCCATCGCGCGGGACTAAATGTACCGTTTGGCCGCAGTGAACACCAGAGAAGCGCTTTATGTTTATTTATTTATTTTTTCAGGACATTTACTGTTCACATCAAATCCACGCGGCATTCTTGAACCCACTATTGAAATTGCGACACCGTCATTTCTCGCGCGAAAGGCTCGCACTTTCTAAAGGATACCAGAGTCGTAGGCAGACGACATAGGTTCCTGTCATGTTACGGTATGCTTATGCAAGTTGCACATGAAATCCCTGAATATACAGCTCTATTCTGTACCCTCCAATCGAAATAACAAAGATCGATCACTCGGGTCGCACGTACGCGACTGATGGCCTAGCCGCAACTGCTCGCCCTACTAACTAGCCGAATACTCGCACACAATGACCAGTTGATTAAGATGCACGTGTCAGGTGTGAACAAGAAATCCAAGAAGTTCGCTGTCTTGTCGCTGAAGTTCTCTGCCCGGACGGCCCGGATCCCCGGATGAGAAAATCATGGTTGCCAGGTCTTCGCGAAGGAACGCCACCGAAATAGCTCGAAATGTGGCCAGGGAAGTATCCATTCACAACAAAAAGTAGAAAGGCCTTTAAGCCTCTCTAACAAAAGTGCTATTTAGCAGTCAGAAATGCAGTGATGGTGCAGCCAACCAGCTAATGTCAAACCAACTTGTCGCTCAGCATCGCGACAGTAGACAGTAGGTCGTGGTTGGCGCAAAGGACGAAATAAAAGAGGTCGGAACAGAATGGTGTGCCGATTCCCAAATGAAATTTTATTAAAATAACACAAAACTTAAACCTTTCATACATCATTAGCTGGCTATATAACTGACAAAACAAGCGAACTACTACTTACGAACGTCCTAAGCTAGTGTATCACGTCACGGACATCTATCATAGCGGTGGGATTAAGACGGTCGCGATCTGCGCATCGTGATTTCCGAGTCCCGGGTCGTGATCTTGCTGACGTCTGCACCAAAATAACCCGGATTAGTTTGGACCGTGCAGCAGCGACCATTCTCGATAGCAATAACGAAATCCAGTCCAGGCCTTATCACGATCTAAAGACATCGTTACAAATAATCAACAAGAAAACTCAGGCGATCCTCGCAGAGTCGTGAAAATCAGCATCAGCTGACCCGAGAATGCAGTATATATTTTGTTTCATCATGCTGAAGCTCCGGATGGTAGGCTTATATGCAACTGCAGTCAGCTTGAACTCGACATGTGTGAAAAGCCACTACAAAGCGAGAATGGCGGTAAAGAGGCGAACAAGCGCACTTCTGGCAATGGTCTCCTAAAGTGGGAATAAGGTGTATGAGGCGTTGCCATGAGGTGGGGGTTCAACCTCCAACCCCGAAATAGCTGGCTACGCCGTTGACAATGTGACCCAGCTGGTCACATATGGTGTCTTTTAATCTCACATCAATACACCTCGTTCTGAACGCAACACACGTACACCAGACCTGCTCCCGCCCGCAGCCTTCTCGATCTATTAGCTTAGCCCTAACAAGATTATACATATTTTGATAGCTTAGCCGATAAGGAAAACTCTGCATCTGTGCAAGCGATCGAGTACTACTTGAGTTTATAAGGCAATGCAATTTGCTTCTTTTCGTTGCAGCGTTATTATTGCACACTACATTATTACTGTTTCATCTATTTTACCGCGGTGTCACCAAAACAGTATGGGATGGTTCATTGAGAAAGATGGTCTCTTGAGAAAGAGTCTGAGGGCTCAGATGACCGAGAAAGAAATAAAAGTTTGGATGGTTTGACTGGACCACTGGATTGATGTACTACATATATTATTTTGGAAGGAGTGTCTTGGGCTGCTGTTCAAAAGAATTTTTGAGGCAGCCATCTCAAATTATAAATTTCCAGAATTTGCACTAACTTCACTCAGCTGAATGTGTGCTCTGTGTTGGTGTTACTATGTTTTGCAAGTGGTGCCAAAGTGTAAACCAGGAGGCCGATGGCATGGCAGCAAGGCATTTGAGTCCTATTTCAACCAAGCAGCCATGCCTGTTCAATAACTAGCACCTCACATTCTCATGATGTTATGATGCAACAATTTTCTCCAAAATTGGCCTCGCATGCTCCTACCATCAAATCTTTCCAGAAGACATTTCAAATAACATGGTGATAGTGACACCCTTCAGCCATGTCTGAGGTCGTCTGCATGCCGCTCGGCACGAGAGCTTCCAGACTGACGTTTCAGCGTTTTACCCAGCCTCGAATTTAGTCATGCTTGCCTCAACAATCTACTCAACACAAGCAGTTACCAGATGAGCAGTCACATCTGCATTCTGTGATCAAGCACCCCAACAAGGAACATTTGTCAGCCGCGAGTATTTGATGTCCACAAGCTCACCTGTCATCTCAGCATCCAGTATTCAACCCCACCCAGGCAGATTTATAGCTTGAGAACTTCCCATCTCCGAATACTAGATGCTGATCAGCCCTGCAAGTTTCTTCATCTTGTGAACTACTACCACCATTTTGTACCATGGTGCCGAGTCATTCTACATCCCCTCCACTTCCTGCTGTTGATACACGGAACTGCTACTACTATATTGAGCTCCCCTGGACCAAGAACGCCCAAGCAGACTTTTCGGGATCAAGAGATGCCTTGGCAATGCTACCGAACATCAAATGAGAGTTCCACTATCATTGTACGACATCTTGAATGCAGCTTTGGGTGCTGGATGTCCTTCAAAACTCATCAGAGGAGTACCCATGGTGGCCAATCGCTTCCCTTTCCTGAAAACTGACACCCACTGAGCAGCGTTACAGCATTTTTTGGATGAAGACTGAAGCAGCAGTACAACATTTTCATCATTACGTGGAAGGAAGTGAGTTCTTTGTTATAAAATACATGAGTCTATATCTCTTGTATGCCATACACTCCCTCAGTTCCAACGGTGGCATCCATATTGCCTAAGATATCGGAATTCAGTACAGACATTAGCCACATCAAGGGAGCTGACAACACTGTCACCAATGCCCTGTCACATAGCCCAATCAACGCTTTCACCTGTCTCAGAGGAATAGACCTAGAAAAAGTGGCAACTGCTTGACATAATGACAACAAATTCTGCCATCTGCAAGAATTATAAGCTTCGATGTTGCTAGACTTTCAGTGGTGCACAGTCCTTAGCCAGGAACAGGAGACATTTGCTGTGGCACATATGTTGTGACACGAGCATTGACCATTTATGGCCACTTGCAAATACAATTAGTACTGACATCACTACACAGTCTTTCACACCCAAATACCCGGGTAATCCAAAGCTTCCCCAGGTAGATAACATAAGGTGTACCATCATGTGGGTGTTCCACCAGTGCCGATCACTTTGCAGCACTTCAAGATTCAGTCACATTGAGACATTGCTGGGTATGTTTGCCGGCCCAAACACATGATTCAACCACATTTTTGTGGATCTTATCGTGCCATTGCCACCTCGCCAAAGCTAAACTTGTTGGCTCGTGTTGATTGTTTCAAGCGTTGGGTGGAATATAATCCGATTCCAGACATTACAGCTGCAACTGTTGCTCCTGATTTTGTAGCAGCTGGCTGCATCGCTTGGGCATGCCGTCCTCAATCACAGCAGATAGAGAAAGCCAATTTGGGCCGACATTCCACTGCAGCCTACCTCCCAATGAGCAATGGAGTGGGACATATATGTGTGACATTCAAGAACACATTGGCTGCTGCTCTGTAAAACTTGTTTTCGGGGTGACTGTAGGTCTGACAACTGACCACGTTCTTTCAGTCTGATCAACACGAAGCCCACATTCCTGCCAGTGACTACACATCTCGTCTACATATGACATCATGAAGAAGTTTCGACCTACTAGCTCTGTGACAGCACACAGGAAGACACAAATGTTAGCAGGGAACTTGACTCCTGCACAAATTTTAACGGAATGATTCGGGCTGAAAACTGTCCCTCATCTGTGCCAAGCTGCCCACTTCACGAAACTTTTCTTTTGAGTAACCTTTACTGAACTGTTATACGAAAACAGAACTGATGATTCACTACCTATGCAGATGTCATCACCAGTACACAAATGGCCTGAAACAGCAAAATTATTCTACTTATTTACATAACGTCAATAAACATTCTCCACGAGGCCATGGTTAAAACTGAACGTTGACCGGTTTCAAGTAAAGCTGGTGAAAAAAGCCTTTACCAGCATGAGTTCTTCAAGCTTCTGTAAAAATTTTTTTTGTGTATTTTATTTATGCACTGAATTTGGTATCTCGAAATAATAATTTAGGTGCAAAAAAAAATGGCGATTGTGTTTATGGCACTAGTGATATGATAACTATAAAAAAAAATATTGAATAACTGGTCTAGTGTTACATCTCATACAATTGAGTAAATCTATATGTTTTCGAGAGGTTTGCTAATGTGCTAGCTCTTGAGTGCCACAAATAAAGAGTGAAGAAGTTATTTTAACTTTCTATGGCCTGGTACCTATGCTTTCAGGCACTATGAAAAAATAAGTGTAACTTTGTGTTTGATGTGAGCTTGACCTCTCCAACCAGATCTCGCTCAAAGAAGGTTCAGGCACTATTCTAAATACCTGCATTTTTTTATCAGTTGGCATAAAAGACAGCATGCTCACGCGCCTTGAGCCTTGTTTTAATTGTATACATCAACAAGCTCATTGACGTAAGTCATGCTTGTCTTTCGCAACTCATTCACATCATAATCGCTGAAGGTAAAGCCACATTTAATTGCAAAAATGAAAGATTAAGAAGGTGCATGTGCCCCTGAACAGCAAGAAGCAATGCTCAAATAACCAATGCGACAAATGCTGTAAACCCTGTCATATGTCAAATGGTCCTCCAAGCATTTTGAGAGGTATGTTTGGTCATAACTCTGACATTGGTTTAGCAATACATGCAACTATAGGAGCCAGAAAGCTTAAGTAGGACTGATAATTCAGTGAGTTGGTACGGATGCACGATTTTAGAACAACATAACAAAGACGACGAAAAGACTAATGAGCCACACAAACACAAGCGCCGACTCGCAACTGAAGTTTATTCAACATTTCAGAACAGATTATACACCCACATGGCTACACACAACAACTGACCAGCGAAACCAAAAAAAAAAACAAGTTATCCATTAAGGTGAAAAATTTGTTTATCCTGCAATGCGATTGAAGGAAAGCTGATACATGAATGTTTTTCATTTTGAATGGGCCATCTCGATTAGTTCTGATTACTTTTGAACATAGGTCGGCGAACTCACTGATGAGTCGACTCACTCAGACTCAGATCGAGCCGTGAGTCTGAGTGAGTCCGGTTGAGAAACATTTTAGTGAGTGAGTCCAAGTGAGTCCGGTTGAGAGAAATATTGGTGAGTCTCAGTCCAAGTGATCCCTAGGCGTAAAATGCGTTTCTAGAGGGGGTCTGAGAGAGCTCTACACTTTTTTGCCGATCTATGGTTCCATTTACTCAACTTCAGCATCACTATCAGCCTCACGTCGACTGACGTTTCTACTCACGATGACTCGCACATATTTCAAAGCCCCAGCGTTCATATGCCTGCTAATTATTTATTGATCAGAGGCTTGAGTTATGGAGGAGGAGGTGCCGTGGCCTCCAACACCCTCCCCCCCCCCTGGAAACTCTTTCCCGGGAATTTTTGATCAAAATATCTCTTGTAAGTCACCCTTTCTATAAAAATCTCTTTACTGGATTGCACCCACTGATATCATATATTGGAAGGAACGAGGTCAAAAGGAGCCAAGTAGAGCACCGATTATGTGAGATAGTGGCTTAAAGAGCATTGACACCATGTTCGAGAAAGCCAATTGTACGCTATCAGACTCATGAGTCGGCTCACTCAGATTCACTCATACTCAGATAGAGCCATGAGTCCAAGTGCGAGTGAGTCCAAGTGAGTACTAATACTTTGGTGATTCTGAGTCCGAGTGAATCCGGCTGAGAAAAATTTCTGTGAATCTGAGTCCGAGTGATCTCGGTTTAGGAATATTTTGGTGAATCTGAGTCTGAGTGAGTCCAACGGGTAAAATATATTTCATGAGTGAGTCTGAGTGAGCTCCACATCTTTTGCCGACCTATGCTTCTGAAACATATCGTGACAAGACTACTCTGGAAGCTTGTGTTTGTGTGACTCGTTAGTCTTTTTGTCTTCTTTGTCGTGCCGTTCTAAAACTGGAAAGCTTACTGTGTGCACCAGACATTCACATAGTAGCTCTTTCCCCACTTGTGCATGTGAAAATACACAAGTACGAACTCATTTTGACTTCACTGTTGCCTTAATTGTTATGTATAGTGCTGCTCAGTTTATTCTTTTTCAAGTTCATTCCAGCACAATAAAATAATGCTATTCAGACTCCCAGCAGCTTTAGTGCAATGAACTGAATTTGTTGCTGACAGCTATAGTCATTGTTCCAAATATTGCTGCAACTAACTGAATGGAACACTAATGCAAAGCAATTAAGTAAAGAGGACAGCGACGGCACTTTTCATATCGAAAAAATTATTTGCAGCAAGGCACAGCATTGGATTTTAATAAAGGCTGTATAAAGTGAGGAACGTGCAAGTTGAGTCTGACAGGGACTACACAAGAAAGCACGTTGATCTTCATTCTGCTCATCAGCTTCCAAGCCTCACTCTAGTTGAAGCAAGCCTGGCTACTGCCACTCATGTGGAGAGATAGCAGAAACACAGTATAAATATTTCTGTATAAAATACACACACTGTCACTAGAGCAACATTTTGGTGTTTTATTTCTAACACATGCAGTGTAAGTGCTGCAATAATTAAAAGACGTCTGAAAGTTTACACACCTATTATACTGTTCTCTATATTACTTTTTTCATGCCTTTCACGTAGTGCAACTAGATTAGAATGTCAACGTGACTATAACGGATGCGACAGAAGCGAAAGCTGGTCAAAGATGACCATACAGGCCATTGCTTGTTTATCCGAAGAATATCATGTGCCCGCACCCCCACCAATCTCCACCTTTAATTTCGAACACACTCCCAGCAATGATGAAGGTGGTGAGCTTAGAGTGAGGAATTCGGCGTGTCAGTGTATAAGCCTGGAAGCAAGAGGATTTGAACCACCTAATGATGAGTTCGGTGTGTGCATACCCTTGTTTCACGGAATGGCGAGGGACGGCAGGTTGTCGGAACAATCCTATGTTGTCTGGGAGGTCGAGACTTCGGTTGGGAATGTTGAGTTGGCACCAGTGGCATTCCGTGCCGTGTTCAAGACGGCATCCACTCTAGCATAAGTCCGTGGTTGGTGGCTGACATGTTCATTGTGTCGCAATGTAGTCAGTGATGTTCCGTACTACGCCGACGAATTCCCATTACGAGACATGAAAATTCCCTATTTCGGGCATTTTTCCCGGCATAAGTTGACAAAATTCCCCGCATATTTCCCTGCACTATGGACACCTTCACGAAAGGCTCCCTGGGCGCCGCCATAGTCCTTTTTGGGCTGCGCAAATTGGCGTGACCCCCCAAAAATGCACTGCCGAGGCTGTGACGTCAACCTTTTTACTCCCGCGCGCAGCCCAGCATGGCGACGTTTTTTCTCTCCTGTGAAAAGGTCTATAGTAGTAAGATGTACGTGTCCCCTCCCCTCCCCCCCCCACACACACATACTATAAATGCATGTTTGTGACGTGTTTGTGACTATTGAAATCATGGCTAGCGCCCGTGCATGTGCGCAAGAAAAG
This sequence comes from Rhipicephalus appendiculatus, assembly GCA_030522465.1. Classification (NCBI taxonomy): domain Eukaryota; kingdom Metazoa; phylum Arthropoda; class Arachnida; order Ixodida; family Ixodidae; genus Rhipicephalus; species Rhipicephalus appendiculatus. Next base: position 51,087 of record JALIZH010018612.1, read on the forward strand.
CTTGACTTTCTTAATTCATGCGCTGTAAATACATTGCTCATAGTGGGCTTCGATTCTAACACCAGAAGTGAACTATAAATAATGCGTTTGTGTTGTTCCCGTCTCTCTTCGTCCACGTTTTTCGCGCACTTTCTTGAAACATGGAATACCAACTCGCCCAACAGTCCATTCATATAAATAACAATAATTGCCACGATATTATTATAAAGGACTTCGTAGTGGAGTGCGCCGGAAATTTCGACCACCTCTCTAACGTGCGCACCTAAGTCAAAGTACACGGTCGTCAAGCATTATCGCCTCCATGGGAAATGCGGCCGGTATTCGAACCCGTGACCTTCGGGTCAGCAGTCGAGCACCATAACGACTATGCCACCGTGGCGGGTGTGCACTACAAATCGTTCCACATAATCAGAAACGAATCTCAAGGGTTATGCTTGCGTCCTGCATGCGCCAGAACTGATCGCAGAAGCCGAAGGCACACTGTGACCGCTATGTATCGGTCCTCATAGGTGAATTTAACCAATCCTGAAATTCCCTGCAATATCTCAAAGATTCCCTTTTTTCCCTTTCGTCCGGAATGATGGTTGAAAATTCCCCGAAAAAGGGAAAATTCCCTGCACGGAACATCACTGAATGTAGTCTGCCGTCCTGTCCCGTCCACTTGGCGTCAGCACACTTGAGGGTACATTCAAGAGCTGTACGAAGCCATTGTTGAAGATCCAGGTGTGCGTATCTTCTGTCGGTGCATGGAGGAAGAGCCGGATATATGAGTAATGGCTTTCTTTTCCATCGGTGCTTCTGGCATATGTGTACATACATTCCTTTTAACGTTCTCATGCAACAAAGTCATAGAATGTATTATTAGGGTGGCTTGTTGGGCAAGTTGGTACATAGTCTTGGTGGGAATACCAGCAGAACCAAAAAGAAAGCAGAAGGAACCGAGACAAGAAAAAGAGACAGAGACAGGAAGAATGCTGGACTAACAACTGACTTTTATTCGATGAACCGCGAACAAGAAACCGATATGAGCATGCGCGCAAACAGCAATCACACAGAAATGCCCCCTATCACTACATGCTAGAATCACCGTCAAGGTACCGAAGCTCTTTGACATTTAGAAACGTAGATGGCGCCCTCACACACTTATCAAGACCAAGTTTGTAAATCTGAAACGCTTCAATAATTTCACGCTGCTTCTGCGTATCAGCCCTTCCGGTCACCAAAACATTGCTGAAAAGAGGGTTGCAACCGCACGCCTTGCAATGAATTGGCAGATTCCCACCCGTGCCCGTAGGAAGTAAATTGGCGTGCTCGCGCATCCTATCATTGACACACCTTCCCGATTGCCCAATATATTCTTTGCCACAAGTCAAGGGAATGCTGTAGACAACGCACGTCTCGCATCTGCAGAATCTATTGACATGCGCAGTATTGCACTTAGACGTGCTAGCCCCATGCTTCGCAACGCGCTTGCAAATGTTGCCCAAAATGCAGGGCGCAGAAAACACAAGCCTTACGGCGTTTCTTGCCGCCACCTTCTTAAGGTTGTGTGAGACCCCATGTAGGTATGGCATAACAACCACTTGCTTCCTCTCTTCACACTCCTGACGCTCTCTAGAAAGCTGTTTCTTTTTCTTGTGCAGGGATTCCGCCACCGCCTCAATGGTAACCTGAGAGTAGCCTGCATTCAACAGCCTCTCAACCTGCCGATGAAAACTGCTTAGCATTTCATGCGTACAACTCTTTTCCAAAGCATTGGAAATGCAGAGGTTCACAATAGCTCGCTTAACGAGCTTCGAGTGTGAAGACTCGTACGGAAGAAGCATCTCTTTAGTCCTAGGACTGTACATCCAGCAAATATGATGATGGGACAAAAAAGTTCGGTTTCTTGTTCGCGGTTCATCGAATAAAAGTCAGTTGTTAGTCCAGCATTCTTCCTGTCTCTTTTTCTTGTCTCGGTTCCTTCTGCTTTCTTTTTTGGTTCTGCTGGTATTCCCACCAAGACATAGAATGTATGTTTTCGTGACTTTTCAGTGTTGCGCCTGAACTGCTGACGTGGCTGAAAGGCTCTCCTTTTGGTTGTGGTGTTGTCTCGGTCGGGGCCACACAGCCTTCAGTCGCTTTATATTTGCTTTCGTAGGGTAGCTCTTTGCATGCTTCTTCGGTGCTTTGTATTATTCTGAAAGCGGTAACTTGCAGGTGTTGACTGTGGCGCTTTTATCTAGTGTTCCACTTTTTGCTAGCTTAATTTGCACACAAAGCAAAAACTCAAAAGCATGGTAACTTTTGCTTTGGGTTTTCTGTTGTTCTTTCTACTGTTATTTTAGTCTGTGTCCTCTGACTGCTGACAACCTCATGTGACAGCTCTCCCTCATGCACTTGTTCGTGCCATGCAGTGACTTACTAGCCTTATCAGCTATAGACCGTTCGTATGATGAAGAGAAAGATCTGTCTGTTCTGGTTTTGTCATCTGCTGATGGCGTATCTTCGAGGTCTTTTCTCAGTGTACCCTTATCATACTTGGCTGGAAGATCAGCACGACTATATATTTTCAGCTGTTAGCAGGTTTTTATCCACTGTAAGAGTAATTGCTGCTCCATTCTTGGACGTTCTGTTTTTGATGGTTGGCGTGTCATTGCTTCTTCTCAGCTGGTGACTGTTTCGTAAGTGGGACCTTGTCGTGGCTGCCTCCTTGCACTGGATGCAGTGCTCACTCAGCCAGGCTTTTTGACACAGCAGAAAACTTGAAAAGTGCGAACTAATTACTGCAGGTGTGCCCTTTCCTGGTTGCAGCTGGGTATCTCTGCAGTAGCGATGTGCTCCGTATATATTCCTAGCTCGAGAAGCAGGGCCTGTTCTTTACGTTAGCTGCACATCAGGTGGGCAGAGTACTACTAACACTTGCTAAGATTATATATTTGTTTCCTTTGTGAAAAAATCATGGTTTGGAAGCATAAGCTGCACAAGCCTTGACAAAATTTTTTAAGCGTGGGTGCTTTAACCAGTGGGTTGGGCAGAAATTTGTGTGGTGGAGCGGTAAGGCGGTGACGTCCTTGGTCTTAAGTGGCGTCCGGGCAGGCAAGTGTCGAGTATGTGTTATTTTGTGTTCGGTATCCCACTGCAGAAAATTTCGGGGGTGGGCCATGTTGCCGGTGTGCTATTCCCTGTCTTCGCCACTGCCTTTAACTACAAAGCGCCCATCTTGCATTTTTGTGCTTCCTGTGGCTCATCAATTAAACTACTTCTCTGGCAAGAGTGGCCATTTCAAAATTTACTAATACAGATCAGCTTAATATCTTATCTGCATGCCAATCTAAAGGTTAAAATGGTTGTTGCAGTTCAAAAAGTCTTGAGGAAACATGTTCCTATAATATATGAATATGAAGACTCAATGAGAACTTCATTTGTGTAGAGCAGTATATGATGACAATATATGGCAAGAGTGATATACACCAGCTAGTTTGGCTTGCATTGTTCCATTACCCTTAATTGCTTGTAGTTCTGTTCAACTCTTCCACTGATTAGGACCTACTGGAGGCACATATGGCACAGAATTGCTTACAGAAATATATGTGATAACTAAGACAAATAAAGAAGCCATTGAGCCCAACGAAACTGTTTGCTCTTCTACACTGAGTCTGGAGAAAGGAAACTAGAAAGAGAAGGATTGAAGCAGGTTGAGAGACACTGTGAGAAAGAAATTTAAACAGAGCTCATGCCCAAATACACAGCTGCTGACAGCACGGGCAACAGTTTTCAGTATACTGGTAGTATACTACCAACAGACACTCACGCCAGCTTGTTGGTTGCAGTAACTGCAACAATCGTAGCTTCCGAGATCTAATCATAAACATATGCCTTTCAGTTTGAATGACCAGGCCTGACACCAGCTGCCAAAAGATTCCCCGTTTTTTCGGGAGACTGCCGCGATTTGTGACGTATCCTCCGGATGTATGGGCACGTCCACTGATCTCCCCAAAAGACAGCTAGCCTTAGCGCCACCAGGAAACGATAAAATAGTAACAAAGGATAGCGGCCGGGTTTAAAATAAAATTTTCCACTTCAGTAACCATTGTCAGATATGTGCGGAACGCTCGCCTCTTTCCATCTATTTAAGAAAAATAGTAGGCGCGCGGTTGGGGGGGGGGGGGGCATCTCATGCTTCTGTTAATTAAAGGAGCACTGCTGCCGTGACCGTGCGTTCTTTTTGTTTTTAACGGTTCGCCGTGTTATGTCCTGTCAGCACACGAACTCACGGAAACGCTTTTTTTTTTCTTTTGCGTCGTACTGCGCACAGTACCGCGGAAACTGCTGTTTTGGGCAGCTAGAGTAGGGTACATATAAGCAATGTATTAAAAAAAATGCAGTATCACGAAGTTCGAACTCGCAACGACCCGGCGCGAAGATAAGGTGCCCGACGCCCACGCACCCCGCCACACTTTACCGTCCGTTCGCAGCGATGTTGTAGGGAATTCGTCTGGGACGTCGTTCCATGAATATACAGTGCGCGTGTGTGGGTGTGTCAGATTACGGCCGATGCATACATTGTACGATTCAATCACCGTAACGCTCATAGTCAACTGATAACCCCAACTTCCTACACGTCAAGCATTTCAAGCGCCGTTAACCGGTACTGCGCTGTGAACGCGAAACAGCCAAATCGGTCGCGGCGATAGCAAGCAGGACACACGATACGATTTGTGTCCGATCGCCGATCGGACGTCGAGCGCGCCGTTACGGTGCGTTGCGAACGGCAGCGGAAACCGCGGTTGCTTCGTCGTACAGAAGCACAGAATCGTACGCCTGACAGGCGACAAACTGGGTGAATTTTTCTCGGTTAAATAGTCTTGCGCGAGTACGATACGATTTGTGCCCTATCCGACGTCGAGCGCGCCGATTGTACTCACGCAAGACTATTTAACCCAGAAAAATTTACCCAGTTTGTCGCCTGTCAGGCGTACGAGTCGGTGCTTCTGTACGACGAAGCAACCGCGGTTTCCGCTGCCGTTCGCAACGCAACCGTAACGGAGCGCTCGACGTCGGATCGGACACAAATCGTATCATGTGTCCTGCTTGCTATCGCCGCGACCAACGATCATGCATAATCAACGAGCTTTGTATGATTTCATCACTAAGATATGTTTCTTACGTTGTGTCTGGCACATTACTCTCTCAAACTTGAAAAATCGGCGTGTGAAGTCGGACCACAAGAGCGCCCAACAGCGGGCGCAGAAATTGCCACAAAACGGTCCGATGTTATGCCAACGAAGTCCACTCTTCAGCCGACGTCGGCAATATCGTTCGAACGACGGGCCAATAATTCCGGCTTAATTGGATGGCTCAGCCCATATTGGCTTCAGCTCGTACATTGGCTCGTATAACTCGGCCCAATGTTTCCGTTCTATCAGGCTGGCACAGCCAATATTGGCGGCAAGTTCTGAATGCTGGTCCAACGTCACCGTTCTATTAGACTGGCACAGCCGTTATTGGCGGCACGCCGGCAATACTGGTCCAACGTCACCGTTCTATTAGACTGGCACAGCCAATATTGGCGGAACATTGTCAATACTGGTCCAACATCGCCGTTCTATTAAACTGGCACAGCCAATATTGGCGGCATGTTGTCAATCATGGGCCGTCCTTGGGCCAGGAACTGCCAATCTATCGCCAACATCGGGCCAACGTTCTGTGCTGCCTGGGAAAGGGGGTGAGCGTAGGAGAGAGAGAGGGAGGGGACGCGCATGCGCTGTGGTGGTCTGGGACGCGGGAAGGAGGGACGGACTAAGCCCCCTCCAAACACATGCAAGCAACATCAAGCAATGGGGTCAACCTGGGCGACAGGCACCACCTGCCTAGCCATTGCTAAGCAGCCTCTCTGTGCTCTCGGCCGTGAATCTGATGACTGTGATAGTGGTTGACGGCCTTCATATTACTAGTGTTCTGGTTCGCATAATCGGTGCTTCCCTACTTCATGAAAGTGGCCGGACGCGGGACGGGGGGAAGCGGGAGGGACGGACAGAGCCCCGAGCATAAGATGCTTCGCATCTAGAACGTCGCCGCTCTCGTTTCGCGGCAGCGGCCCGGGCGCTTATCGCGGCGCTGCACAGGAGAGAGAATGAGGCGCGCGCGCTCCGTCATTTTCATACCGCGGAACTACCGTGGCGCCCCCAGCGGAGTATGCAGCTCTCGCACCACCTGTCGTGCGCGCCGCTCCGTAGAGTAGAGGATTCCTAGAGGAAAGAACGGGGGGGGGACCGTACGAGAGGAGAGAAATGGGGAGGGGACGCGCATGCTCTGTGGGGATGTGGGACGCGAGCGCCGCTCCGTGGAGTAGAGTATTCCTAGAGGAGAGCGTAGAACGGAGAGAGAGGGGGGACGGGACGCGCATGCGCTGTGGTGGTGCGGGACGTAGAACGTGGGAAGAACGGACAAAGTTCCCGCAAGCACATGCAAGCAAGATCAAGGAACGGAGTCACGTGGGCGACAGACACCACCGGTGGTGCGTGTTATTCTTTGCTTGCACCCACCACCTGCCTAGCCATTGCTAAGCAAGCACTCTGAGCTCTCAGCCATGACTCTGGTGACTGTGGTGGGGTTTGAGGGCCTTATTGTACTACAGTGTTCTGGTTCGCATAGTGCATGCTTCCCTAATTCATGAAAATGATCGGACGCGGGACGTGGGAGGGACGCGGGAAGGACGCGGGAAGGACGCGGGAGGAAGGGACGGACATAGCCCCGAGCATAAGATGCTAGGCATCTAAAAATCACCACCCAAGTACTCCGTACAAATGTTTAACCAGCGAAGCTGAAATATGCTGCCCCGGTGTTTAGCAGTGGGTTCAACCCGACGCTGCACTGAAGCCTTCCACAATTATCATTGCGAGGTTGTGGTCGAACCACAGGCAGTCACAGACGTCGCAGCCGATGCTAAAGTGCCGCTGGAGAAGCTCTCACCGAAAGCGGGCGTTCGCCCCGGCGAACGGGCTCCCGCAATCATCACGTCGACGCTGTTCTGCCCACCACGCCGCTTCTTCGGCGAGCCGTTGCTAGCGTTTGACCCTTCAAGCGCCGTACCGAAGCTTCATGAAAGTGGCCGGACGCAGGACGCTGGAGGGAAGGGCATAGCCCCGAGCATAAGATGCTTTGCATCTAAAAGGATGGCTCGGTGCGATCTTGCATTGATTATAGAGCACTGAACAAAATTACCCGTAAGGACGTCTATCCCATCCCTTGCGTCGACGATGCTCTTGATAATTTACAAGGTACCGAGTATTTTTCAAGTCTGCACTTGCGCTCTGGTTATTGGCAAATTCCGAAGCACGAGTTCGTTAAATAGAAGACTGCGTTTGCCACGCCAGCTGGACTACTTGAATTCAATGTAATGTCTTTTGGTCTATGCAATGCCCCAGCCCGATTTGAACAAATGATAGATACCGTACTGCGTGGATTAAAATGGAAGACTGGCCTTTGCTACCTGGACGACATCGTCATCTTTTCGTCTAGCTTCTCACAGCACCTGGAACAGCTAGACGATGTTCTACAGTCTAGCGAAGGCCGGTCTGCAGCTCAACACGAAGAAGTGTCGCTTTGCCAGTCGCAGCATCCGGTCACGTTGTCAGTAAACATGGCGTTGAGCCTGATCCCAACAAGGTTGCCGCAGTACTGCACTTTCTTACGCCAACCACACCTAAAGACCTTCGCAGCTTCCTTGGCTTAGCGTCGTACTTCCGCCGCTTTGTGCGTGATTTTGCCACTATCGCAGCTCCTCTGCACAAACTTCAGACAGCGAGCGCACCCTTTGTCTGGTCGAATGACTGCGAAGCCGCTTTTCACAAACTCAAGTGATGTCTCACATCACGGCCAGTGCTTCGCCACTTCGACCCCGCAGCACCCACTGTCCTACACACCGACGCATTAGTGCTGTCCTGCTTCAGCGGAACCACGCTTCTGAAGAAAAAGTCGTGGCCTACGCGAGCCGTCCTCTTTCTCCTGCTGAACGAAATGACAGCATGACCGAACAAGAATGCCTCGCCATCGTGTGGTTCGTACAAAAATTTCGCCCTTATATATACGGCCGGCCGTTGGGCGCTGCGTTTGCAGGACTACAGCGTCACACATAGGTCGGGTCGGCAACACCAAGATGCCGACGCCTTGTCGCGCTGCCCGCTCTCGCCAAGCGCCCAAGTGTCGCCTTCATTCTGTTCGTCACCTTGCAGCCAAGTGGCCAAGCAGTACTTGAACGTTTTTGAAGCAGCGGAGCGATGACACGGGCGCAGAATAGAATCACAAACCACAGCGCTGACTCGCAACTGAATGTTTATTAAAAGCATACGAAAGAAAAAGACCACAACACCCTTCACACCCATGTGACCTCGTTACAGCAACTCAGAACCCCAAAAGAAACAGCATTGCACGTGTACTCTCCAAGACAAGGAATTTCAAGATACTGTACTATCTAGGAATATGAACTCACTATCATGCAGAGCAATAGAAGGTACGCTAATGCATCACCCATTTTCCTTATATTATAAGCCTCAAGTATATCTCTTGTGATCTGATCGCGATGTGTTGACAGCACCTCAGCCTCATGAAACATAGGTGAGCAACTTTTTGTTGAAAATTCGAAGCCTGAACGAATTACTTTAATCGCTAGGCCGTTTAGACAGTTTTGAATATAGCTATCTATTCTTCCTAGAAATATGTTGCTCAGCGCGGGAGCAACCTGCGAGCCGATGCAAACACCAGAGCGTTGTAGGAAAAGGCCACCTTCCCATTCAACAAACGTTGAATTCAGACAGACAGCTGTTGGTCCGAGGGAGTCCGTTGCCTCGACGGACATTCTTTCATTCCCAGACCTCGCCTCGCTCCAAAATGCAGATACATACTGCCGCACAATCATCGATCGGCTCACTAGCTTATCTCATGCTCCCAACAGCCGCTTAAGACGACAGCTTGCACGTTTCAAAGTCCAAGATGGAACATTATGTCGGCAAATTTACTATCCTCTCGGTAACTAATGAGTCCCGGTCGTCCCTCGCTCACTTCGTCTCCAAGTTCTACAAGCGTTTCATGATGACGCGACAGCTGGTGACATAGGTTTCCACAAGACTTACGACCGCACCAAGACTCACTGCTTTTGGCCGGACCTCTCCACTTGTGTGGCTAAGTACGTCGGTTCCTGCCCGTCATGCCAGCACCGAAAACGTACCACTTCTCTTCCCGCGGGGCCTCTGCAACCTCTGTCGTACCCGTCCCCTCCCTTTCAATTCGTGGGCATAGATTTATACGGACCCCTTTCGTTTACGCCGGCCGGTCACCGTTGGATTGTTACTGCCGTGGACCATGCATCTTACTCGCTAAGCGGAGACGGCAGCTCTTCCCTCTGGTGCTACCTCTGAAGTCGCCGATTTTGTCCTGTGCGCCATTATTTAGCGCCATGGCGCCCCTCGTGTGCTCCTTAGTGACTGTGGCAACACATTTCTTTCTCATGTCCTTGCTGAAGTCCTCCAGGCCTCTAACACCATCCACAAGGCCACATCAGCGTAACATCCGCAAACAAATGGTTTGACAGAGCGTTTCCACCAAAGTTTGGCCCACATGATATCCATGTACGTCCAACCAGATCACAAAAACTGGGACACCATACCTCCTTTCATGACGTTTGCATATTGTTGCGCACATGAACGAAGACAACGAAGACCACGGTGAACGTGTTCGCCGCTCCGGGTTAGGAAAGAAGAAGAGGATCAGGTGGATCTCTTAACTAGTCGGGCACTCCTGGGCTCACCCTCACGACCTAATAGACGGCCCTTCCAGTCTTTGACGGTCTTCTTGAAGCGTAACAGAGTGGTAGAGGTGCTGGGTACGCGCTTTCAACTACGGAACCATTACTGCTGCAGCTTCGGCGAAGCCATCGACTTGCCGGCCTCCCACCATCTGCCGTGAGTGCCTTCGACATGCCCGAAGAAGCAGACGTTCCCAGGACAGCACCTGCTGGTCCGCTCCAATACTACCGAGTGCCACCGCCCTTCGGAAGAAAAGCGGGAGAAGATGTAGACGCGTGGCTCACCAAGTACAAGCGAGTGAGCAAGTCCGACGGCTGGGATTCAGCCGCTCAGCTAACCAACGTGGTGTTCTCCCTGACAAACACCGCACTCGTGTGGTACGAGAACCACGAGGACAGGCTCACAACGTGGGATCTTTTCGTTGAAGAACTCAAGGCGTGTTTCGGTGACTCAGTCGCTAAAAAGAAGCGGGCTGAGCAAACACTGTCGCAACGGGCACAACTACCGGGTGAGACATCACCACTCATATTGAAGAAGTGTTAAGGCTGTACAAGGTGGTCTGCACTAGCATGTTATAAGAAGGCAGAGTCGGTCATTTGCTAGAAGAAATAGCTGAGGGCGTGTACAGTTTTCTAATTGGAAAAGAAAGCCTTAGTACTGTGTCCGACGTCATTCGGCATTGCGGAACGTTCGAAACGCCCAAGATGCGTCGCATTACGCCAAAGTTTGGACGGCTGGCGAACGTTACAACTGTTGCCAGTGTGGACACGGATCCTTGCCTCGACCTCTTTTCGACCATTCGACAGATTGTTCGCGAGGAACTTTCCCGCCGAGAAGTGTCGTGTTCAACAGCTGACCATCATGAGTTGTACACGCCACGTGAAGCTATGACTGCGCCTCTTTCGACCCCTTGGCAACCGACGATGAGCGCGGCGACTCTGGAGTACAGCCCAGCCCCACAGCCAAGGATGACAACACAATTTCCCGTTTCGCGATATGACCGACGCGCCCAGCGCACGCCCTATCGACGCCTGAGGTCTCGCTATGACATACCCGACGAGTCTACTCGTTATACAAGAGCAAATGATGACGCTCGATTCATCGAAGAGCCACCGAGGTTTCGACCTCTGCCGGTGTGCTACGCCTGCGGTGTTCCGGGCCATATATCGCGGTTTTGCAGCCGTCGCGTGGCTCCTCGGTATGACCAACCATCAGACTTTTCACGACCCTCCGAACGGCCTCACGATGTCCCGCGGCCAGCACACATCCACCTGGCGACAACTACTGGTCCAGCAGCTTCCGCAATCACTCCCCGGCATCTGACAGGAGTCTGACGCCTCCATGGCGACCTCGTGGTCATCGTTCTCCCTCACCGCTGCATCGCAAAGCGTCTCCTTCGCCACCGGAAAACTAGCCAGCGCGGCCGATGGGGGTGAGGTCGCTGGAGATGTGCTACTAACAAAAATACCTCCTGTGTTGATGCTTAAAAACAAAGTGTGTATTTTTGTTGATGATGTGCCTGTGATGGCCTTGGTGGACACAGGGGCGACACTTTCGGTGATGAGTGCTTTCTTGAAAAACCTGTTAGGACGAAAAGTTCTTTTAAGTGGGACGAAACTTCGAAGTTCTGTGGAGTGAGTGGCGATCCGTTGCGTCCTATTGGTGTGTGTAGCGCTGACGTGTTTTTGGGAGGCCTTGTTATTGCGACAGAGTTTGCGATTACTCTCCGATCGACCCATGACGTCATTCTGGGCATCGACTTCCGGCGCGAATGTGGTGCCACTGTAGACTGTCGCACAAGAAAATTATTTGTAAGTGGTCGGATGCCGTCAGGACTTGTAGAAAACTCTGTGGATGAAAAAGCTACCTTGCGTGTCTGTGGCGAAACGCTCATACCTGCGTCATCTACCGTACATGTCCCTGTTGTTTGTCGCGGCGCGGATTCCGACAGCTTCGATGCAAGCGTAGAACCGATACACATCAACTGCGTGAAGAAGAATGTGTTAGTTCCCCATTGTGTGGTGTCCATCAATGGCGGACGCACTGGCCTATGGACTGTAAACTGTAATTCAGAGCCCGTGATACTACCGGACGGTTTGAAATTAGCCTCGGTCAGCAGAGAACACGCGTCCTTATCGGTGGCCGAACTTACAGACGTGCCGCAAGAACCTGGTTGTCACAGTTCAGACACGGCGCTTATGGCAATGATAAATAAGTCGCTTACCACAAGCGAGCGCCGAACTTTAGTGGGCGTGCTTTCAAAACACGTTTCGGTGTACGACTTTGCACAGAAGGACAAAATAAGCCCAATTACCATGTCTAGAACGCGCCACACCATCAACACTCGCTCGGCAAGTCCGATTCGGCAAAAGCCATGTCGTGTTTCCCCGTCAGAACGCCAGATTATCAACGATCAAGTGCAGGAAATGATGCAAAAGGGAGTGATACAGGAGTCAGCCAGTCCGTGGGCAGCACCAGTGATCCTTGTTAAGAAGAAAGATGGATCTTGGAGATTCTGCGTTGACTATCGCCGACTGAATGCTGTAACTAAAAAGGACGTATACCCATTGCCACGTATTGATGACGCAATAGACTGCTTACATTCGGCCTCTCATTAACCTCCGAAGACTTACAATCCGGCTATTGGCAAATTCCGATGCACCCAGAGGACAAAAAAAGACTGCCTTTGTAACTCCTGATGACTCTTTGAATTTATTGTGATGCCATTTGGACTATTCAACGCTCCGGCAACATTCGAGAGGTTCATGGACACCATTCTACACGGCTTGAAGTGGAACATCTGCATGTGCTACCTCGACGACGTCGTCATCTTTGGCCGCACATTCATTGAACACAACTCGCGGCTGGATATCGTCTTGCACTGCATCCAAAATGCTGGCCTAGTTTTAAACTAGAAGAAATGCCACTTCGGAGACCGTCAAACCCTCGTTCTTGGGCACCTTGTTAACAAGGATGGCATCCGCCCTGATCCCCAGAAGACAGCAGCCGTTGAGGCATTCAATGCCCCGCGCTCCGTCAAGGAGCTCCGTAGTTTTCTGGGGTTTTGTTCGTACTTCCGCCGCTTTATTTCGAAATTTGCCGACGTCGCTTATCCTGTCACATGCCTCCGACGAAAGGACAATTCCTTTGTGTGGACTCCGGAGTGCGATTCTTCGTTTCGTCAGTTGAAGTTCCTGCTGACGTCACGACCTGTCCTTCAGCACTTCAGTCCTTCTGCTCCAACAGAACTTCACACAGATGCTAGCGGCATATGTATTGGTGCCGTCCTAGTCCAACGCTACGGTGACCGCGAGCACGTCATCGCATACGCAAGTCGCTCCCTAAGCAGGCCCGAGCAAAATTACACTGTCACGGAACAAGAATGCCTGGCGGTAATATTTGCAATTCAGCGGTTTCGGTCTTACCTGCATGGACGCTCCTTTACAGTTGTCACCGACCACCACTCTTTGTGTTGGCTTGTCAACCTTCGTGACCCATGTGGCCGCCTTGCCCGCTGGGCACTTCGGCTGCAAGAATACAGCTTTACCGTCGCTTATAAGAGCGGCCGACGACATGCCGATGTGGACTGCTTTCACGTATGCCACTTAGCACAGCGGACTGTGAAGCCGATGACATTGACCATCTTGTTGCTTCTGTGTCGCCTAATTTTCCAGACTTCCACAGTTTCAAGGCAGAACAGCGGAAAGACGCCAAACTAGCACCGCTCTTCACCGCTGCATCCGCCTCTACTACTGCACGCCATTTCTGTGTGCGGGATGGACTGTTGTACAAAAGGAACCTTTACAGCAGTGGCGCACGTTTCCTTCTGGTGGTGCCGGAGAGCCTCCGAAGAGTGATTATGAGTGCCATGCACGACGACCCTATATATGGGCATTTAGGTTCTGCGCGGACGCTTCACCGGACTAAAGAACGCTTTTATTGGCCAGGTATGCAAAAGTATGTTCAGATCTATGTGGCCAGCTGCATGCAGTGTCAGCGTCACAAACGTCCATCTACCGATCCAGCTGGTCTTCTGCAGCCCATGCCAACTCCAAGAGCACCTTTTGAGCAAGTGGGGAATGACTATCTGGGCCCCTTTCCAAAATCAGCTGAGGGCAACCGATGGATAATTGTTTGCCTCGACTACCTCACACGCTACTGCGAGACAGCGGCCGTCCCCTCCGCAACTGCCAGTGACGTCTCGCTGTTCTTGCTACAACACGTCATCCTCCGACACGGCCCACCTCGCCTGATCATCAGCGACCGTGGACGACAATTCACAGCGGATGTCGTGGAGGAGCTGCTTCGTTAGTGCGAATCCCGCCTGCGTCACTCCACACCATACAACCCACAAACCAATGGGCTCACAGAGCGTACTAACCGCACAATTATCAACATGGTGTCTATGTATGTCTCATCCGACCACAAGAACTCGAATGACGTACTGCCGTTCATTACGTACGCGTTCAACACCACGAAGCACGAGACTACAGGCTATAGCTCTTTCTTCTTGCTGTACGCACGTTCGCCCCAGCACACAATCGACACAGTCTTCCCTTTCTGTGATCACCACAACATGCCTGTCGCCGAGACCCTCTGTCTTGCTGAAGAGGCGCGTCGCATAGCTCGATTACGCACGTTGGCATCGCAAGACAGAGCAAAAGCACGCTACGACATTCACCACCTGACCTGTGACCTATCACCGTGGTGATTTGGTGTGGTTGTGGACTCCTGTGCGGAAACGCGTGTTATGCCAAAAGTTTTTGGCCACTTACGATGGACCGTTTGTTATTATCAACAGACTCACAGAGGTCACCTATACAACAGCTCGCCTCACGGCGAGTGGTCGAAGAGCTGCCAAGACTGAAGTCGTTCACGTTGCCTGCCTGAAATTATTCACGCCGAGACAACTCGACTAACTCGTCCGGCGGCCTTCGTCTGCGCCGAGAGGAATGTTGCGCACATGAACGAAGACAACGAAGAACCACGGTGAACGTGCTCGCCGCTCCGGGTTAGGAAAGGAGGAGAGGATCAGGTGGATCTCTTAACTAGTCGCGCACTCCTGGGCTCACCCTCACGACGTAATAAACGGCCCTTCCAGTCTTTGACGGTCTTCTTGAAGCGTAACAATACAGTACTGCCATAGGCGTACGACGGTGTGCGTAATAGTGCTATAGGTGTACGACGAATTACAGACCGTTTTTCTTCGTGTATGGCCGTGCATTGAATTTTGTTCTGGACACCACCTTTTGGTCCACATCCTGTTCCATCTTCGTCCTTCCCAGAAGAGTTGGCTGCGCGCGTCGCCCGCTGCCGTGAAATTGCCCGCGCCAACACTGCTACCGTTCAGGACAAGAGGAAAGTCGGTTTTGATGCGAAAAGTCAAGTTGCTGCGTTCCGCCCTGGCGACGAACTCCTCCTGTCGACACCTGTTGGTGCACCCGGGCTCTGTGAAAAATTCCTTCATAGATATTTTGACGGAGGCGAAGGTTAGATTTAATAGATCATGACGCCAGTGAGTCACCAGCAAAACAATATGGCTGAGGAGCTCCACGCGCAAGCTCTTCACGGTTACTAATCGTCTTCATCTTCGCACCGTAACATCACTCTCCCGCGGCGGAAGGCGCCGTCGCGGCGCTTGTTACGACGACGAAGAGCTAGCAGAGCAATACGGTTTCAGTCGGGAAACGTGCACAAAGTCCGTTTGTAGTAAAGAGGTTGAAGAGGTTGTGTCCAAGGGGTGCGATCTCATAATTCACGCCGCTAAGTTGGCAGAGTACTTTATAGGGGCCGCTTGTAACGGGAGAGAAGCTTCTCTGATAAGCCGACTTGGCGGCATGGTGACCAGAGAAGTACTAGAGATCCCGGTGTGTAGTGAACGCTTCGATGTCGACTATCATAAAGATCTTTTTAGAGTTCTTGAGACAAAGATAGTCGGTCGCGGGCTAGCTGACGAGCTGTATGGGCTCGAAACGATGGCGTTGCCGGCGTACGTACTAGACAAGGGTCTTGGCGGAAGGAAAGAGAGTGTCAAAAGGCAGCGCTGGATATCGGCCAAATAGAAAATGTAATGGTGAATAACCAGAGGTGTCATGTCGTGAAGAGTTATACGCAAAGGTGACAAATGGGAATGTGCTGTCCCAGTCACGGGTGATCTGATGAAACGTACATTGAGAGCATCTGCGTGCGTGTTCAGTTGAGACGCTCGGTCAATCCATTCGTTTGTGGATGATAAGCTGTGGTAAGCGTGTGCTAGGTGGGGCAGGCGCGGAGGATGTCATCCACGACACGTGACAAGAAGTACCTCCCTCGATCGGTAAGCAGCTGCCCAGAGACGACATGATGTAGAATGACGTCGTACAGCAGAAAGTCGGCGACGTCGGTGGCGCAACTTGTAGGCAGTGCTCGAGTGATTGCAAAGCGTGTGGCGTAATCTGTGGCCACAGCAACCCATTTATTGCCCGAGGTAGACGTGGGAAAAGGGCCTAGCAGGTCAAGTCAGACACGGAAGACTGGCCCCGTAGGTATGTCGATGGGGTATAGGTGGCCGGAAGGCAGCACAAAGGGGCGTTTTCGGCGTTGGCAGTGGTCACCTCCCAAGCGTCACTCCCAAGTCACCCAAGCGCTTCACGGTTATTCATCGTCTCCATCTTCGCACCGTAACAATATCTCGGTCCATACGCGGTGCTGGAAAGAACATCTGCCATGAACTATCGCGTCGCTCCTGTCAGCGCGGCTACTGGTCATCGTCGCCGCAGCACTGAGATCGCTGACGTCTCTCGGCTGAAACCATATATTCGGCGTTCCTACCCTTGCTAACTTGCGTCCCGCTTTCACGAAGGGGGGTAAATAGTGCGAGCGCTGACTATGTTCATCGTTTTCATCTTATATACAAACTGTGATCATCATCATCGTCTGTCTCGCGGGCTGCTCGGCTTTTGGTCTCGCGCGGCTGGATTAAAATATATCCTTGCTGGACGTAGTCTCATTTATATATATATATATATATATATATATATATATATATATATATATATATATATATATATATATATATATATATATATATATATATATATATAGTGATGACGATGAGCGGCAGAGTAGCATGGGCTCGCGCTCGGCTAGCACAAGGCAGAGAAAGAGGAAGAGCAGAATAGAACAGCCGGCCCATAGCAAGGGCGTTGTGCGCTGTCTGTTCACTACTCTATATATATATATATATATATATATATATATATATATATATATATATATATATATATATATATATATATATATACATAGTCGAAAAAGGGGACGACAAATACGAACCTGAAATTTTACTAACGTTTGGGCAGGAGGACCTGCCGTGATCAGAGGCAGGTCCTCCTGCCGAAACGTAAAATTTGCGTTTCGTTCGTGTGAACTTCTTCCTCGCATATATATATATATTTATATATATATATATATATATATATATATATATATATATATATATATATATAACTGCAGGGAACAACTTCTAGGACGCCGGTAAATAATATGAATAAAAGGAATCAGACACACGTCGAAAAAGGGAGATTTCTTCATCAGAATATGAAGGCTGGTCGTGGATTGGTCGAAAGCGTGAACGGCTTTCACGAGCAACGGTAGGCCGGGGATTGTCTTGGCGGCGCCTGGGCTAAGCCTGCCCTTGAGCCATTGAGAAGGCATGGATGCTGTCCTCGAATTGTGGCATAGGTGCTCCCGGCTGCAGGAGGGTCGCGGAGTCCATGATCGCGGTACCGTGAGCGCCGTTCACGAGAAGGAAAGCTCGCGGCAGCGGTGACCCACGGGGACGCGCTTACGGTTCGTAGTTCGTAGACTGCGCCAATTGCAGTGAAGAGACAAGACACAACGCCCTTCTTGCGGGCCGGCTGTTCTATTCTGCTCTTCCTCTTTCTCTGCCTCGTGCTAGCCTGAGTGCGAGCCCATGCTACTCTGCCGCTCAGCGTCATCTCTAATATATATATATATATATATATATATATATATATATATATATATATATATATATATATATACACATAATATTGATAACATCATGAACTGAGGGAGCCAGTGTGTACTCCGCATGTCTTGTGTTAGAACCATCACCACCAATTAAATCGATAAGCAACCCACCGTACCATCGGCGTTCGCATCGGTGAGTTTCACCTGAAGGGCAACTCTTCATGGGAAGACTACGTTGAGCGTATCGAGTTGTGCTGCGCTCACAGAAGACACCGACAAGAGGGCAGCGTTGCTGAGTTGCTGTGGCGAAGAGACCTACTCCCTGATAACTACCCTCGAGCTCCATCTTCGGTCGCGGTCAGGTTAAACTGGGTTGGTAGCAGCGAGGTGGTAGTCAATCGGTCCAAAGGTAGGTATGAGCTTATGGTTCCACTCCGCCCATGACTACTGCCTCACGCCTTCGTACTTGTGCCACGCCGCGGCACCATTTCGAAGGCGGTGTATGGCCACACACCACGTCGGCTGGTTCGTCCAGTCCTCGCGAGCTCCGATAGCGTTCGTGGTCGCCACCCAGTTTGCGGCGCCTTGCTCAAAGCCGTGGAACTCCGTTAACTCTCAGGCAGCCGGTGATGTTGGGATGGCCGGTGAAATTCCAGATAGCGCCAACGCGAAGCAGCCCAGTTGGTGCGAGAGCTTCGTGAGGGTACACCGGAACTCTCTGCGCTGCTCATGTGAGGCGGCCTCAAGGTCGTGTGAGGCGGCTACATCCAAAATGGCGTTGATGGCGCTCAATGGCGGCATGATCGCAGGAAGCAGCGCAGAGCTCGACGCTGTCAAGGCGCTGACCGTGACGCGGAGTCGCGAGATGGTACGGGAAAACTCGGCGGCGCTTTCAGGTAATGCGCACGCGGAGGAGGATGAGGTCGGGACTTTGCTCACTGCGGCGGGATCCTTCTCAAAAGGAGCTTGGACAGCGCACTTCTGCATCTCAGGAGCCAAGGAAGTCCTGAGTGGGAAGTTTGTCGCCTCGGGAAGCGTGAACAGCGTTCCCGAGCAGCAGGAAGCTGGGCGCTGTCTTGACGACGACGGGGTAAACCTGCCTTCTGGCCACCGAGACGGCTTGGACGCCGTCGTCGAATGGTGGCGTAGGTCCTACCGGCAGCCGCAGGGTCGTCGTGTCCATGAGCGATGAAGCGTGGACGGCGTTCCTCAGATGGAGAGACCCCGATGCCGATGACCCACGAAGGCAGATGGCTTCAGGCGGACGGTTCAGGTTCCGTAGACTGCGCCATTGTAAAGAACAGAGACGGAGACAGCACCCGTTCCTGGACCAGCTGTTCTATTGTCTGCCTCGTCTTTCTCTTTCTCGCTCTAGCTGCCCGCGCGCCAGAGCGCCGGTGTCGTTCTTCGTCATCACAGTTTATATAAATTCATGGTTCGCCGTCATGAGCGCTCTTCGAGGTTATTTTTTATATTGTGCTTAAGTGGTTAACAAAGATCACTTATGCAAATTTTTAAGTAGTCACTGCGGGCGGCTCTGGCGGGGCGTCCATATGTAAGGTCGTGGTGTTTTGTCGGCTTGCGTCAAATTTCGGACGCCGGGCATGGCGTGGACGCCACCAAACAACTTTCGCCGCTTGTACCACGCGTACTGGGGTGTACAAGTAGGCGTCGGGGGAAAGATGATGTAGGATGTGAAGTCAGTGGACAAGGGCCACCATACCTCGGTGTTATGGGGCTCTGAATGCGTGCGCCGGCAGGGTTCGGTGTGAAAGTATAGCGCCGAAAGCTATTAGCAAATTACTCACAATATTATATGGGGTTTTACACCCAAAAACCGCGATATGATTATGAGGGATGCCATAATGGAGGGCTCCAGAAACTTCGACCATCCGGTCTTCTTTAACGTGCATGGATATCGAACAGTACACGGGCCTCTACCATTTGAAGTCCACTGAAATTCGACCGCGGCGACCGAGATCGAACTAGCGACCTTCGGGTAATCAGCTGAGCACCGTAACCACTGATCCACCTTGGCAGACTTGGTAAATTACTCGAAAATACATATTTCTTGCCTGTACAGGGTAGACAGGTGAGCGAGTTAGAATCGACATTTATTTGGAAAACTAGCACGAAAAACGACGGCGGCACAACAAAAGGACACAGCACGAGCGTTGTTTGTGTTAGTAGAGCTATCGAAGCGGTGTATTTCAATATAATTGTTAGGTATGCCATGTTTCAGAGGCCAACATGGCGGCGTGGCTCCGTTAAACACTGCTAAAGAACTTTTTGGGAAACATCTTCGCTATCTGGGCGCTTCCTTTGGTTTCAAGGAAATGACTAGTATGGCTGGGGAACGTGACTGAATCAAGTCGCGGCTATACAGCAGAGCCCGCGGAAGAAAGAAGGAAGAGGAGACTGTAATGAAAACTGGCCAGTGTCAACGCAAATCCAGGATATAAGGCAGGTTATTAACGGGAAACCTAACCTTCGTTTAATTGACTGACTGGATATAGGATGTTAACTCAGTAATGCGATAAGAATATTCGCTGTAGGCGTATATTGCGGCATGATCTTTCGTTGAGCATGGGACGATAAGATTCTGAGTTTCAGCTGGAGCTCTTGGTCGGCAGGCAGTAAGCATAAGCCTATTTGATGCAACTCCATACATGAAATTACACTGTTAGGTACTTCTTTTTTTATTGTAGAGGAATTTACTAGCACTTCACTGCACTTCGCCATCACTTATCTTCCATTACACAGCATTGCAAGTATGATCGTGATTCTGACCACAACCGAACCTAAGTGGAAACAACCACAGCCGTCTTCTGCTTGGAACCATAGTTGCCTGTACTACACCGCGGAACCTTCACTGGTGAGTTTATCTGCAACCATAACCTCTCTATGCCACGGGCAAAAGAAATGGATTCGACTATGATTAACACAATGTTTTTTTTTCTGCGGCAGCCCTTCCTAGCGGAAGATAAGTATGGCCCGTCGATTGCATTGCAATGCATGGCATTGTTTCTACTACAAGCGTGCCTAGATAAAAAAATTTAGCATATTCATTTTCGAGCGGACAACAGTTGCATATTTAAACTCCACGTCTGCAGTCTATTCTCGCAAATATTTCTGCACCGTATTGTACTTTTCATATTTAACAGGACATTTTTAGTGGGTTAGTCATATATTCCTTGGCTTTAAACCTTTATAATTGCCGTCCTCACTATCTGGAAGTGTATGAAGTTCGTCGCACGTCACTGACGGTACCGTGGAAGGTGTACACGACACAAGCTTGCAGCGGGCACTTTTAGTGCACGATGACGTACGACAGCACACGAGCAGTCCAGGAACTGCCCGTTCAGGAACGCGCAGGCTCACGCTGCGCCCAACGTATCACCGATGGCCACGCCCTCAGTAATCGGTGGCGCTGGACCCGAACAGACGCAGCACCATGGCCACGACTAAGGTAGCTGTTTGGTCACGTACACCCCATCTGGATAATAGCCCTCATCAAGTTGTTACAAATGCCTTCTTGTCGATGGGCGCAGTGCTGCTGCGATGTAGAAGTTTTTCACGAGTGGATAATCAGCACAAAGACCGAGAAACTAGCATACTGCCTTGTCGATCGGCGCAGTGGTGCGGCGATGTAGAAGTTCTTCACGAAGTGTGTACAGGCACAAAGACCGAGAAACCGGCGTACTGCCTTCTTGCTGATGGTGGTGCGGCTATGTAGATGTTTCTCACGAAGTGTGGACAAGCGCAAAAACCGAGAAACCGGCGTACTGCCTTCTTGTCGAGCAAAGAAAGTAACAGCGCGAAGGGAACAAGGACGACGAAAAAACACAGACCATGGGTCAAGCGCTGACTTCCAAATGAATGTTTATTACATGAAAACCAGCCTAGTTATACATTCTCAGAAGAACATGCGCACATCAAACTCTCGCAATCACGATTACAATCTTTCTTTCAGGAAGTCTATTCCCTTGTGCGATAGTACAAGTGAGGGCGAACTAACACAATTATCACCTTCGTGACTGATCCGAAACGCCTCTAAAATTTCTGTTTCTTTCTTTGATTTTCTTTTACCTATGAATTTTGTTTTTGTGTAGGTAAAGGAAAATTTTGCGTAGGAAAAGGAAAGGCTCTGTCCTGTGTCCTTTCTAAGTCTTCGTACATTTCGCGCTTGTTTCACCACGAACCTTTACCAACATGCCCAACTGCCAGTCATATCTCTCGGTTCCACTGTCTAGCGGGCCTTGAAGACGACGGCAGCCGGAAGAAAACAAACGTAACATGTCAAATTGGAGCCCAAACAAAGTAGCGTCATCTCTGTAAGATTGTCAAACGTTTTAAATGTGCCATTTAAAATCCAACACGCGGGGTTCACGTGTTTCAAGAGGAAAAAAAATCACGCCATATCCACGAAGTGATTGATGATGAGTGGGCGAAGCTCCGGAGATAATTTGGTAAACCGTCAATCCCCGTAAATTTTGCCCACTCGATCATCATACAGACCTGACACACAAACGCGGGGGGTGTGGTGTGATTATACAAACAGTATATACACAATGTTTCGTTATTTACATATTGATAAAGTATATACACAATGTTTTATTATTTACATATGGGGTAGATGATGACTTTGTTCAAGAGCTCTACGGACTTGATTTTGTTTTCCTCATATATGACGTTAAGCTCAGGGGAACGTTTGTTTCGGCGTTGCTGTTTTGCCTTTCGAGGGCGAGAGCGCGTTCACGATTGTTTTCATCCATGGCAGAAACAGAATGTGTGGTGTGGAACGCGCTTATGCTTCATGGTGATCAGCGTCATCGTTATCGTTATCACTTGTAGTGGGTACATTCCACTATACTGGCATGCGCTTATTCTTCATGGTCATCAGGCGTCATCCTCATCTTTTTATCACGTGGAGTGGGTGCATTCCACTATACGTGGCTACCTACTACTACTACTACTACTACTACTACTACTACTACTACTACTACTACTACTACTACATACTACAGTGTTGGGACAGACCCACACCCTAAGGAGCTTCGCCCCTAAAATGGATATAAGGTGGTTAACCTAGGGTGACCACCATGCTGGAAAGAGTTAAATTGTCCAGGGCGTCATGGGGGCAGTGATATGTTGCTGCTGAAGGATGGCGCGCAATGTGAACTGCTTCCTAAAATTTGTGTCATATGTGATGATTTTGAAATGCTTACAGCTCGCTCTGGTAAATGTCTTTTCTCCGTGTGTTATAGGCTACCAGACCGAAACCTTGACGGCTTCTTTTGGTTCTGAGAGAAGCTTTTACGCATTTCGTCAGGCAATGCGCATTTCTTTCGTATCGGGAGGGGACTTTAGCATTTAACGGGAGGGGACTTTAACAGGCAATTCTACACCGCAACAAACTATCAATGCAATTATTGTATCAAATGGCCTTAATAATGCTATTAGTTCACCGACCAGGATTACAGAAAAGAGTGCAACATTTCTAGATCTCTTCATTACAAATATGAACAGTAATAACATCTTTGCAGGAGTTTTGTCTGAGGATATCGGCGATCTATCTACCTATAAACCTCTTTATAAAAAAAGCATCTTGGGAGAACGTAAGAAACCGGCGGTAACCATTCAAGAGATCTCTGAGGACAGCCTAGAAGCTATTAGATATAAATTGCTTAGTAGTAGCCCCAATAAAATGATTTCGATGAAAAACGTAGAACAAGCCTACAATACATTCCTACACAGAATGTTAGATATTTATAAACGCCCCTTCGCCGAAAAAAAATCCGTAAGCCGTGGATGACCCGTGACCACCTTAACAAAAGAAAACATAAAAATGAACTTTATCCTATGTTTCTTGCAAATAGAAATTCTGACATTAACAAAGAGCATAAGGTGTACAGAAATCGATTAAATAACGAAATTAGCAAGCGCAGATCACACTACATACAAGAAATAGAAAAACCAGCGCAGATAGGACTCACGCCTTATGGACAAAGCTTGAACTTATTTCTGAAAAGGAATACAACATGGCAAACTGTACAGAATCTTACCAACAACGGGCGCAACGTATCAGGAGTTCAAACTGCAAATATATTCAATGAATACTTGGCACAAAGGATGAAATGTCTAGTAACTTTATTCCATTTCTACCTGATCCAAATTCATCCTCCATATTTTTGAGCCTGTAGTGGAAGATGTGCTAGATATCCTTCACGCTTATATCGCTCATATATTCAATCTTTGTTTGTCAGTGCAGTGTTTTCCCGAAAGAATGCAGATACCAAAACTCCGTGTTTTGATTAAAAAGGGCGACAAAATGATATGCGAAACTACAGACCCATACCTATTCTGCCAGACTTAGAAAACAGCGCGATAAAGACACAGGACACACAGAAAGCGAACGCACAGAGCACTGACTCTCAAAAATGTTTTATTGTCAAAACAATGCACCGCCTATAAATACAGAAGATAACCACTCCCATAATATCACGTGACAGGACATAGCACAGATATGCCGCCTACACCACATCTAAGACAAATTACAAAAACCTCTTACGTAGATAATCCAGTTCCTTGGGCAATATCGCGATTGACGGAGTGCTGACACATTTGTCACCCAACTGGGCAAACAGATACGCTTCAACAATTTCGCGTGTTAAGCGATCATGGTGTTTGCTCGCTACGCTGCATTTCTCGGAAAACCGGTGCACATGTGCGTGACCGACAGTGGACGGCTAGCCAACCATTCTTGTATATTGTTCGAACCGCCCGCGGGAATGTCACGCGCATCGAAGGACTTCGCGAACGACGAAGAAGAAGATAACGGGGAGTAAATATAACACGCTCTTTGAGATGGGTGCTCGGCTTTGCGTCTTTTTCCGAGCACCCCATCGACGTTCTGAAGACCTCTCCTACGCCGGCGTCATCAACTTCAGCCATGGGCGCAGGGTCCAATGAGACTGCACCTAGTGGACATGAACGACTTCCCAATGTGAGTTCGGAGCATGACTTCCCAAGTTGGAGCTTCGTTTCGATGGTACCGTGACCAAGCCGCAACACTTTTGGGATATGTTCTTGCACTCTGTGCACGAGAACCCGAGACTTTCCAACACACACCGGTTTCACTACTTGGTCTGACTACTGGATGGACCTGCAGCTCAAGCCATCGCAGGTATTCAGGTGACAGATTCTTGCTACAATGATGCGCTGGAAACTTTGAAGCATCGGTCCGAAAATCAGAAAATTCTTGAGCAGAAATACCTGGAAAACTTGCGCATGCTCAGGCCAGACAGATTATCGAGCGATGTGAATGCTTTGCGCAAGCTTTTCAACACAGTGCAACTAAATAGGAGGGGACTACGTAGTCTTGGAATCACGGAGCCTTCGTACGCGGTGATGCTGAATGAAGTGCTGCTCAAAGTCATACCAGCTGACATCGTTGTAGAATACTACAAAAAGGAAAGTATGGAGAACGGGACGGAAACCAGCCAGGCTACTTCTGATCAGGAACTGGAACAACTGATGAAGTTTCTCCGAATCGAAGTTGAGTGTCGAGTAAAAAGTTCGTTGATCAACGATTCATCAAAGACAGTGCACAACAGTGCTGCAGTATTCAACAGATCATTTAGGAAGCCGCCTGCGACTCCTGCAGCGTCGGTTCTTCAGAACAAGACACTATCTTTCCTCCCGTCCTGTTTTTTCTGCTCTGCTACCAATCACAAGACGGAGGACTGCACGAGTGGCATGACCTTTGCAGAGAAACGCAACAGACTCGCGATAGATGGTCGATGTTTCCGCTGCACCACAAAAGGACATCTCGTACGTGATTGCCGACGGAGAGTACAATGCCAGGCATGCAAACGCAGACACGCGTCCTCGATGTGCAGTGCTGGTAGCTCGGAAATATCACCATCGATTCAGAAGAAGCCGAATGCTGCGGTGGAAGTTTTCACTCTGGAAGCTTCAGTTTCCCCGATTCATCAAGGACGTTCTACTCCAGACATTTCAAGCTTGGATAACGACTTCGTCACGTTGTTGCTATGCACGCGGAGTTTTCGACAATTGAAGCCAGCGAACGTTCGTCACTGAGAGCGTTGCTCCAAGCTAAACCTACCTGCTGTCGCCGAGACCGAACTCGCCATCAGTGCGTTTGGTAGAACCAGCGACCCGACCCGGCGATTCAAAATAGTCAAGTTCACGCTCCGCAGTCAGCACGACAGCCTGACCCTCGACATTGAAGTCATAGTGGTGCCCTTTATTTGTGAGGAGATGATTGAAGCACCAAGTCAGAGAGGTCTTCTTCAAACCATCGCAGCAGAGGGGAAACATCTGGCCGACGCCGTCATTTACCCGAGCGTCGATTGTGAGCCAAGTGTGAGAGTCCTCATTGGATCGGACCAGCTGTGGAAGTTGATGCCAAAGCACGAGTGAAGTAAAGTGGGACGAAGAAAGTCCTGCCTTAGTCGCCATCAGCACGAATATGGGCTGGACTCTCCAGGGCCCCTTATCCGGTGGTGGAAGCGCGTGCAAGAAAGCAAGCACCCAAGTATGTGTTCTTGGAACAGGGTCCCACGAATACGACGAGATCGCCTTCCCATTACAAAGATTTTGGGACCTCGATGCCATCGGAATTTCTGACACGCCAACGTCTCAGCGCGACACAGATGTTTTAGAAGAATTCAACAACACTGCTGTTCTTCGGAAAGGACGCTTTGAAGTTGCGTTGCCATGGAAATCGCCTCTTGTCAACATGGCTGACAATCGGAAAGTAGCCCTTTCGAGGCTTCACGGACTCGTTAGGCGGCTGTCATCGAACGACGAAGCCATGAGAGCCTACGATAAGGCTATCAGGCAATAGGAGATGAACGGTTATGCTGAAAAAGTTGAAATGTCCCTTCTCGTCCAGAGCGCCTCTACTACATGCCGCACCGAGAGGTAATCCGCGAAACATCTACGACGACGAGACTCCGCGTGGTCTTTGACGCATCATCGCATGCGTCAGGAGCTTGCTCTATCAACGAACCAACTTGAAAAAGGTCCTAATCTCAACGCCGCTCTCCTTAAGGTTTTGATCAGGTTTCGCCTTTTCGCCATCGGAATCACTGCAGACGTGCAGAAGCCGTTTCTACAAATCGGCATCCATGAAGAAGATAGAAATGCTCTTCGTTTCTTGTGGTTTGAAGAGTTACCATTGGCAAGCGGACCACTGCCTAAAATACAAGAAATGAGAATGACCAGAGTTCAGTTCGGCACTTCCGCAAGCCCTTTTCTGTGATCCGCAACGATGAAATACCATGTTTCAATCACGTCGAGCCGATTTAGAAACAAACAGCTGCAAAACTGAAAGCAAGCTTCAACGTTCGATGACCTAGTTTTCGGAGCTTCAACTACTAAAGAAGCGCTACAAGTCTACGAAGAGACGAAGACCATAATGGAGCTGGCCGGAATGAAAATGCAGAAGGGGGCAACAAACTGCCACCTATTGAGAGAGAAACTCAAACAAGCAGGAGAGACAGCGTCAGCTGAGGAGGTTTTCCAATCTAAGGTTCTTGGACTGTCCTGGAATTACAATGACGACACCATTTCGGTGAACTTTGACTCTCTGACAGAAATCGTAAAAAGAGGACTTAGTACCAAACGAACTGTGCTCCAGGCTTCATCACGAATTTCCGACCACTTGGGATTGCTAGCACCGTTCACCATTCGAGTTAAAGTATTCTTTCAGAAGAAGTGGATGCAAGAGCTCGACTGGGATAGCGTTCTCCCCGAGGCGTTAAAGATCGAATGGGAGAAGTGGATTGTAGAACTTCAAGACCTCAAGGATTTTAGAACCAAGAGGGAATCAACTAGACAGCCTCAGCCCTAATAACAGTGTTTCCCAGCTGCATATCTTCGCGTGCGCTAGCTCTTGTGCCTACGGAGTGATGGCATACGTGCGAGTCGAAGACAATACCGGAAAGGTTCCGATTCCAACAGCTCCTCGCTAAATCTCGGGTTGCTCTAATCAAGGGACTTTACCACGTCTGGAACTCGTCGGTGCGCTCGGCGGAGCTCGGCTTCTTAAGCTACTCCTAGATACCGTGCCCTCCAGAAATATAGAATACTTCTGCTGGACGGACTCGCAAATTTTCTTGAGTTGAATAACATCTACAGCCACCAAGTGGAAGACCTTCATTTGCAACAGGGTAACAGATTCAAGGTCTCGCAGACCCGAGTCGTTGGAGACATTGCTCTCGAAAGACGAATCCAGCCGACCTAGTCACAACAGGTATATCGGCGCACCACCTTTCTGCGAGCAATTTATGGTGGCACGGGCCTGACTGGCAAGCTGGTCCCTCAAGAAATGTGGCCTACCTTCGAAGCTACTCCTTGTGAGTCAACGGATGATCTACGTAAATCAAACAGCGAAGACGCAACAATTTTGGCCTGTCAATGCTCAACTGCAGAGCCACTTTTCGACCTCAACAAGTACAGCAGCTCGATACGAGTAGTTAGAATCACAGCTTGGATTCGGAGATTCATCCACAATTGTCGACTCCACACCAGTCGCCGTCTAAAGGGCCCACTCAGCACCACTGAGATCTAGAATGGCGAGTTTACATGGATGAAGAATGCTCAAGCTGCAGCGTTTAGCATCGAACTCGCCTCATTGTTAAAGGACATACCACTACCTAAGGCGTCCCGCATTCGTGATCTGCATCCATTTCTGGACAATGATGGGATGTTGAAGGATCAAGACACGGCTTGACAACGTGAGAGCACCAGAAGACGTCAAGTGTCTGATCTTGCTACCAGTGAAATCCTACATTGTTATTTCTACGTGTGCTGTCGTTCGGGCTATCCACTCAGAGTTGTGCAGTTATATGACGGCGGGGTCATTTTTAATGGCTTTCCGTCGGTTTGTGTCGCGACGTGGCTTGCCTAGTGTTGTTTATTCCGACAATGCTCAAGCTGTTCGTGCTGCCAGTCTTGACTTAAAGTGATGTGCCAAATTTTGCGCAACTTCCTAGTGCAGCAGTTTTTGCTCTGCTAATCACACTACCTGGAAATTCATTGCAGAACGTGGTCCGTGGTGGGGGGGGATTTTGGGAAAGCATGATTCGCACTGTTAAAAGCTGCCTACGGAAAACGCTAGGGAAAGGGTGTTTCGATTTCGAGCAGCTTGCTACCATACTAACAGAAGTAGAGAATGTAGTGAATTCTGGGCCGCTAACGTACGTCTCCGCTGACGCTACAGAACCAGTGGTACTTACGCCTTCACACTTTCTAACCGGTAGGAAGTCCACTACACTGCCTAGTGCTCATGCTGCTGAAACATCCGGAAGTCGCTTCGATACTTTAAAGCATTGGCAGTACATGCAGCAAAGAGTAAATGATTTTTCGTAAGCGTTGGTATAAAGAATACCTTTTGTGTTTGAGAAGTGCGCACATTAGGGGAGTGCAGCCTAGCAACCAGCTTGAGGTTAACGATGTGTAGTCGTTATTAAGGAAGACAAGGTGCCCATAACTATTTGGAAAGTTGGTAGAATGACTGATGTGCACTTATCAAGATATAATCATGTTAGAGCATGCAAGATCGCCTTGGCAGGATGGTACGGAAAGTTACAAGGCCAGTGCAGCTGTTGTGCCCGTTGGGGTTGGGCGATTCAACTTTGTCGGGTGCGGAGGATGTTGTAAATTGTTTGAACCGCCCGCGGGAATGTCGCGCGCATCGAAGGACTTCGAGAACGACGAAGAAGACAACGGGGAGTAAAATAGAACTTTCACAATATGCTTGATTGGGCTGGTTGGTGCTGCATGGTAGACGAAGAATAAACATTGCAATAAACATTGGTTGTTAGTTCAGCGCCGCGTATGTGTCCTCTTCTCGTCCCGTGTTTAGAGCTGTTTTTATTCGTCTACCGAGTAAAATAGAAGACGCTCTTTGACATGGATGCTCAGTTTTGAGTACTTTTCCTTTGACGCCTTAAGACGCCGAAGCGCGGTTTTTCCACAACCAGCTTGTGCACGTTTCACATTGTTGGCATGCTCTCTTATCATATCCTTAGCACAACGACCCGTCTGACCTACATAAAATTTACCGCATGCGAGCGGAATCTGATAAACAACATTTTCAATGCAGTCAATATACCTGGTCCTATGCTTCTTTTGGCAAACTTTTTCACGGTTCACTGAACTGCATGGCCTCGTCAGGCGGCAAATACTGTTTAATTCTGAAGGAGCAGAAAACACCACGTTAACGTTCCCTTTTTTGTCCGATTTTTTTTCAAGTTATGAGATGCTTTGTGTATGTATGGAATGACAGCCACTTTGTCTTTTTTGCCCTTTTCAGCTTCAAGATTTTCTTTATCACAAGCTCGAACTTTTCTGCGCATGCTCTCTGCCACAGAAACGTTTACATGGTCTGGTTAGCCTGCGGCCACCAGCCGTTTCAGCCTGTTGTCCGAACGCTTCCGACAGTTTATGTGGACATGACCGTTGGAGCGCATTAGTCAAGCTAAGGTTAACAATACCTCGTTTAACCAGTTTCGAGTGTCCCGCTTTGAATGGGAGAAGGGGTTTGTTACCCCGACGTTGGTACATCCAACAGATGTGATCACTGCTAAAGAAAATAGTACGTCAAGGAAACGAAGTCTCCCCTCATCAGGAAATTCGCAAGTGAGCTTCAGCGGCTTAAAGCCAGTTCTGAAAGTAGCAAGGGCATTGTCAGTATTAGTCAAGAATTCTGAAGAGTCAAAGCCATTGAAAATAAAAACTCGTCAATGAACTTAAAAACTTCTACCACTTTTGTGGAATGTAAGGCGTCGCATACGGACCTGTCCAGTTGCGCTAAAACCAAGTAGCTTAAAACCGGGGCAATACTAGGACCGATGCACACACCTGTCTTTTGAAGATGAGGATTGTCATTCCACACAATAAAAGTTGACGTAAAGGGTCAACAAAGTAAAAGGTCAACAGTTCTAAAAACGCGCTAACAGAGATGCCGGAAGTGATCTGAAAAACCGTGGCACCGAATTCTACAATGGCATCCTCTACGCAGTATAATTGCAGGTCATGTGGCACTGAATAAAATAGGTATTTAACATCTATCGAAAAGGGCCTCAGACCTTTGCCACAGCTCGACACAAATTGCAGCACTTCCCTAGACCTTCTATAGTCGGTGACAAGCTAAGAATAAAAAGTAAACTGTACCGCTGTCCATTTGTATCATGCGCGTCCAACTACGGGCGCTCTTTACCATGACGTAACGGTTAAGACGAACCAATGAAAAAAAAATCACAGCATATCCACGAAGTGAATGATTGTGAGTGGGCGAAGCTCGGACGGGATCATTCGGGTAACCGTGAATCCCCCCCGTACAGTGCCCACTCGATCATGCAAACACGTGACAACACGTGTCACGTCTTTGCATGATGCTGGGTGTTCGATCATGAGCTGGGCACGAGCGTCGCCGACTTCTGTTCCGGGTGCCCCCCAGCCTCAGCGACAACGCCAGTTGGCGTTCCACGACAGAGGAAGACGATGCCACCTACTTCAGACGCCGAAGTCCACACCAGTGCTCGACGCAACGCCTCGCCTCCGCATGCATCGCCACAGAACCCTGCTGCAAGTTGTGAAAGCCACGCGTCCTTGGCTATGGGTTGTGCCGCCGTAAGTACCGGAGCCGCCGCATGCTCCGCAGATACCAGCTGCCCTGGTTTTGCTTGCGACTCACACGAGAGCACTGATGAGCTGACTACCTCCTTTCGGGTGAAGTTCACCTCACCGTTGATCACGATGGAGTCCACCTCCGGTGCTCGACTGCGAGTACCGCGTCGGCCCGACGATCCCAATTATAACAGCGCCTTCTATCATCTTTAATCGTCAACTATACGAAAACCACTAACGCCATCTAGTGATATTATTTCCAAGGACATATACACACAACGCCATGTAGTGAGCAATTCTTAAAACTAACTAGAAGTGGCTACTACGACATACTATTACAGAGGAGGGAACGACCCACACCCTAAGGAGCTTCGCCCCTAAAATGCACCATGGCGCCGTTCGCGACGAGAGGCGAGGTACCGCTCCACCGAGACTGCGAGCCGTCCGTCAATTCAAATTCCTGTGGCATTTGTTTCTTCCAGAAGTAGCTCTTTCCTACTGTCATCCTCACGTATGCAGCACCATCCTCACCGGTCGTGATTCGATGCAGTAGAAGCTTGTGATTGTGCCGCGTTTGAAGTGCACCGAAGCGGCAGCAGCTCGGAGTATTTTGCGACGCTTTAACGCGTTCCTTCGTATCGGAGGCGTCAAGTTGCATCACGTCTAGTGTTCCTTCTATCGCTCGGATACACCAAGCATAACGCCTGAGTGTCACCACATCAGCGATTGTCGCGTTCATTCGTGTGCAGTGATGTGAAGTTTGAATGTCCGCGTCTGTGTAGAATTACCGTCCGCAAAAGTCATGGCATTAGCGTTCCCTCGTGTGCGTGCCTGTGTGTGTGTTACTTGGAGCTCGCAACTTGGGAATCTCGGTGATCTATTGAGCAGTGCGCCGTTCTGGGCGTCTTTATGAATGATGTATGTGCGGACGGTATGTGCGGACGAAGCGCAAGAAAGCGACGAACATAACCCGTTAGCGCAACACAGTGCGAAAGTAAACAAACCAGGTGTGGAGAATATGCTGTCGTGCATGCAATATAAAGATAATCGTGTTCATCTGGTGCGTGTGTGATTATGTGGCGCATGCCACCAGCCCACAATGATGTGCTGTGTTGAAGTGCTCGTCGCGTAAGTTTCACCCTCGATGCTGAACGCCTTCCTTGAAAAAACGCCCTGCGAGGTAATCTTTGCCTACACACCGCGAAATGATGCACGCTACGTAATATCGCGGTGACGCAAGGGCTTTCGGTTATGTGGAACTGAAGTGACGCCGCTAAAACTATGATTGAGTGAAAAAAAAGCTTTCGTTTATAATGGCGTTGCGTCATACTTCACGATATATTTAGAATTTCTGCTTTTGTCTAACGTGCGTTTTCTACATTTCGTGTGTATTGTGTGCATGTATTACGCAGTGATAATTGGTTTACCTTAAACTACAGTGGACTGTCCTGAACCTTATGGTCCGTAGACCTTTTTTTACGCGCTTACCCTTCTTGTAAAGCCTCACCCCCTCATTATGCTTCACGAACAAAGAAGAAGGGGCGAGCCGGAGAGGTGGGGCTTGACACTGGACGAAAGGAATGTATGTACTTACTGATTGTGTCTACCGTGATTATATATATATATATATATATATATATATATATATATATATATATATATATATATATAGCCGCGGATGGCCTGCATCCAAGCTTCATGGGTGTCGCACTGATCGCTGAGACCTTGAAGGGCGCATTCTGTCGCGGAGACCTCGAAGTTGCCACGGGGTGGTCATCTCAACCTACCGCTCCCACCCAGGTTCGATCAATACAAGGAACAAACACCACCAGTCCACAACACATTCCCGGAACACTACACACACCTGACATCACGGCTGAGTTTCCCGACGATCGCCGAATCTGTGACGCCTGGACGCTCGATGCAGCCCGTCGTCATCGACAGCAGCACAACACCACTACGAAAGGTGAAGCCTGCCGAAGAACAGCGCCGCGTCCCTCTACTACAAACACCAACTCAAGTACTGCCAACCAACACGGACATGCTGTACTCAACGCTCGCCATAAGGTCGGCGCCCGGATCTTCCCTACAACGACGAAGGCCTACAGGGCACACCTACAACCTGCGGACTCCAGCTATGCCATCTCCGCGCCCAAAAGAAGACTGACCTCCAAACTGTAAGTCCAGTTCTTCGCTTCCTAGTTACAGTGCCACTTTTCTAAAAGTAAGAAAACTCGCTGATAAACGAATCAGACATGAAATGCATAAATCCACGTTGCAAGGTGTACCTAAATGCTAGAATAGCCCCCAAGGGTATGACACTCTCCCTCGCACCAGCGGCTACAAACCTCGACGAACACGACCAAGTAGCATGGCAAAACGTTCTCCTAGAGGCATCTCTTAACTTAACAGAAATTGCAATCAATCACAGTGAAAAGCAGGTAAACAAACTGGCCACCACGACCAACACCATTCTCCGCGATAATAGCCCCTTATCAAACGAGGAAATCACCCTACTAACAGAGTTCGTACAGAATAAACACCAAGAGATCATGAAAACCAAAATTCATAAACTTAAAAGAGACAATGTCCCCAACCCCACACTACCAGACGCTATGCCATATGACTACAACATAACCACCCATGAGGCCACTAACGGTACAAACGAGAAACCGCCTATCCACACTCACTGCGACACTGCGATTGTAAACCTATCAGACACGAGTTTGTCATCCGACGAAGTAAAACTATTATCTAAAGGACTAAACTTCTGCCCAACTAGAAAATCTTTTCACGAATTTCACTTACTCCGAGACCTCGACAACTTCGCTAGAAACTTGAGACTGCGCGAATATTTCTTGGACAAGCCATCCAACATTCAAAAGACTCCCCGCCACCGAACAAACGATTGGACACCAAACAGTCATCGAGACAAATGTCTAGACTTATATATTAACGCGGTACAGAAAGATATAGTGCAGGAGTACCATAGACACAAAGGAAAGCGGGAAAACTTGACAAAATCTGAGAAAACGAGTATGAAAAACTTGACATCTAGGACTGATATAACAATAAAACCCGCTGACAAAGGAGGGGCAATTGTAGTCTTGAATACAGCCGACTACTTACAAGAAGCATACCTGTCAACTAAATGATTCAAAATTTTACGAACGCCACCCAGGGGATCCGACAGACGAATATGCGCGTATCGTAACTACAGAACTGAAGAACCTGTTGGACGGCCGGAAGAATAACACGCAGTGAGCACAAACTAATGCGACCAGCACACCCTCGTCCAGGTCGCTTCTACATACTCCCAAAAATTCATAAACCTGGAAACCCAGGTCGACCAATCATATCAGGGTATAGGTACAGTAACTGAACCCATATCGGGGTACGTGGACAAATTAATAAGCCACATTCCTTGCACTCTCGCGTCGTATGTAAAGGACACCAGACATTTTCTTCGAGATATTGCAGATCTGTGCGTGCCGAAAGATTCGTATTTAGTTACTCTTGATGTGTCCTCATTGTACACAAATATTCCTCACGATGATGGCATAGCGGCATTAAAAAACATGTACACACACCATAGACAACCTGACACCCCAGATTTCCCTGCCATCGCAGGTTTGACGAGGATGGTCTTGGAATTGAACTCATTTGAATTCAACCAAGATTACCTTTCGACAAATTAGCGGAACCACTATGGGTACCAAAATGGCTCCAAATTATGCTAACATTTTTATCGGGAAAGCTGGAATCTGAATTTCTGTCCCAAACTTTCCTTGAAACCACTCTTATACAGAAGATACATCGACGACATTTTTCTCATTTGGACCCACGGCGAGGACGAACTCCTAAGCTTTATCCACACTTACAATGCTGTGCATCCAAACATACAGTTCACACACACCTACTCGCAAGTAACCGTAAATTTTCTTGACGTCACCATAACGATAGAAGATGACAAACTTTCCACAACCCTCTACCGCAAACCAACTGATCGACAACAGTACCTCCACTACCAAAGTGACCACCCGCGCCATTGTAAGAACAGCATTCCATACAGCCAGGCCCGATCGTTTTAAGCGAATTTGCTCAAGAGACGCCGATTTTGACACGAGCTCACAGAGGCTAAAACTTATGCTCGATAAACAGAAATATCCTCCACGTGTAATTGATGAGGCTGTTCAAAAAGCTAGAAGACTGAAGCGTGATGACCTTCTTATGAAGCAGCCACCACAACACAACCTGCAACAGACAAAACCTGTGTTTAACTTACAGCACGAACTTCCCCAATGTAAACAGAATCCTTAAACGACATTACAACATACTGGAACAAAGTGAACGTCTGAAACGCGCATTTCCATCCGCTCCTGGCGTCGTTTACCGACGATCACGCAACCTGAAAGACACACTTGTAAACTCCCAAATCAGTACTTCAACTCCCAATAATTCATGCCGACCTTGTCTAAAGCCTCGATGTCTTGTATGTAAATCGATGCGAGAGACAAGCAAGGTAACCAGCACACAATATAAGTTTTCAATTAACATACAAGGAAATCTAACACGCGATTCATCTAATGTAGTATATCTACTTGAATGCAACGTGTGCAACATGCAATACATCGGGCAAACAGAAACATCATTTAGGATTCGTTTTAATAATCACAGAGCCCACGCAAAAATCAGCCCCAAATCTACCTCTATCGAAACATCTTAACCTTCCCGGCCATTCATTTGACAAATTATCAGTTGCACTCTTAGACACAGGATTTAAATCAAACCAGGGAACGTGAACAACGCGAGTCATACCTCATACACCGGTTTAACACCTTCGAAGGACGGCATAAATGAGAACCCGGGTACACTTGCAGCAATTAAAGCACTGTAAAATAATAATTAGCATAACAATTAAGATTTCGTAGCACTGTGAGTGCGACAGTGACTGGACAATTGGAAATATCTTTTAGTATATCTTTTAGTGTTACTACTCTCTCTAAAGTACTACTGTCGTCTACGTCTATCTTACTAAGCGATCAATCATTTTAATCTTGACATGTCTAACAGCCACCGCATACACAACCAAGAGCCCCCCGAACGCGGAATCCCAGAACAAACTAATATTTACATTAAACACCCGTTTGCTTCCCTTCGCGGCAATGCGTGGCGTCCCCCCTCGAAGCGAGACGTCCCCGTAGTGATGAGTTGTTAATGTCTCAGCTTTTTACAGAACCTTCTCTGCACGCGCCGCCCCGCCGGAGCCGCGGTGCGCAGTCCTGTTGAGGAACAATATGCGAACGGAGGGAATGCTAGACGAAAGACGCCAACCGATTGCCCCACCTACAGTCGTTTAGTCCAGGCCGCCAATACCTGAATGGTGACTGTCGGTAAAAACGAGGGGGCGAGACGAACACTTAGGTAAACGAGGGGGTCGTTAGACGTGCACTTCCGCCACACACCAGCTCATTACCGTTGCCGGCCACTCGCACACCCCGTCTACATTAAAGGTACCGCCACCCGAACACACATCGAACGCAGTGCTTACAAAGACTTAAGCATTGACGACGCCACTTGCATAGCGCAGTGACCCCTGGAAATTTCTCCGGCGTCCAGTTTTTTTTTGTCTGTTTTCCTCTCTCACTTTTCCTTGCAAAATTGTACAAATGTGAGCGCAAGCAACATGTACCCTTATTCCTGATGAAGGCCAGCCTCTGGCCGAAACTGTCGAAATAAACACTTCCGTTGTTACTGTTCTCACGGAGGGTCTACTTCACTATATATATATATATATATATATATATATATATATATATATATATATATATATATATATATATATATATATATATATATATATATATATATGCAGGTACATGTTGCTTTATGTCATTTTTCCCCCCCCCCGAGGATGCACGTGTTTTTTGCTTCTCCGAGTATATACGCGTGGCCTTTTGGCTACTCGTTTTTTTTTTCATTCTGACATTTCTTTACTTTTTTTTATTTTCTGTGTCCTGTTCTTTTTTCGCTCTCTCCCTGCTTGGAGGACGATGCTATAAAAGCGCATCGAAGCATCGTAAATTTTGCCTTGGTAAAGATCGGTCTCCGATCACATTTACAAATAAACTGTTTTTTTAGAAGCGTACACCCTTTTCCTATTTGTCTTATGGCAACCGAAGACAGCCTCTCCGCAATCTGTATTATATATATATATATATATAAGTCTTTACGCGGACACACATACATAGAAACGCATAAAAGGTAGGGGCCCTTCTTCCAGCAAAACTGGGCCCCCGCTGCTGTAATGCCCACGCGGGGCTATGCAGGTATGTAATAAATAAATAATAAACGAATAAAAATGTTGAACGTTCAAGGACTGAAGGAGTCGTGGCAGCGCCAGTGTAAGTTGTCGAAGCGAGAAACAATCTCACGTAAAGCTTTTAGTCACTGCCACTTTAGCCGCGTACATCGCCTTGGCGTGAACGGAACGGCAGCGTATGCAATGACCTCCACAGTTAAGCACCATGTGCCCTGCGCGCTTTTATTTCGTTGAAACGACGTCAAATGAAGCCTTGTCGTTTACCTCAAACACGATGACAAGCATGGCGACTTCAAACGTCAATACGGTATTCACGGCAATACAAGAATCGAAATTCGCGGAGGCAATCTCTGACCACTTCGCCGTTCTTCGCTTTGAATCGTAGTTGCCGTAGTTACAGCAGGCAATGAAGAAAACTGGTGGCGACAGTTTCGTAAAAGAAAAAAAAATGCCAGCGACCTCATCAATGTAATTAATGTCCTGGTTTCGTTTTGTGAAACCGTAAAGAAATGATTGCTTTATATTAAATCTGACGTTAAATATGGCATTCTTGGTTTTAATACCATAATAGGCGCAGCGCAGAAACGTCGCCTTTGAGATATGTACATTACTTTTTAGCAGACTCCGAGATGACCGCAGCGGGGGGGTGCGATTTTAGCAACCGATATATCGTTAAGCTGACGCTCAACGCCGTGTATTCACAATTTTTTTAACAGGAAAGTGTTTTATGCCGGGTTCCCCCAAGATTTGAATGACGTATTTCTGTCACGGAAATGACGTCGAAAAAATAGACATCATCAGAATACAGAAAAAAAAGTTCCATCAACGGGATTCGAACCTACGACCTCTTGGTCCACCACAAGCAATGCCGGGCACGCTATCCACTGCGCCACGGCCACTTTTTTTTCTTTATTGACTGCGCCACGGCGACATACCCTGTACGCATTAAAAACACGCCTTTTATATCTACCACTGTCTTCTCACAGTCATCTTGCTAAAGTGAAGTCATGCATTATGAGCGTGAAATGCACGATTAGTTCCTTCAAAGCGTTGTTTCTACGCGTCCATCCCATTCGGCAAGTTTCGAATAGGAAGAGCGCAATTTCGTCGACGCATTAACACACTGCCAGGTGGCGACCTTACCCCTAGCGTCTCCCTCTCTCATAGCATCCGTCCATACCGAAAATAGCCCTGCGACGCGTGAGTGCTTTGCGCGGCTAGCGTGGCCGTAACTCTGCGTTCCAGCTCGCCCGCGAAGCATCGCAGCCTGCCCACGGGGAAGACACGACGCGCGTTGCGTTTCCCTCTGATCGGGCAGGGTTGTTCAATAACTCGAATATGCCGCGAGTAGGCGACCTTAGCCCATGTTCGGCGTCCAATCAACGACGCTCTCCTGGCTGTCACACCGCTTTCTCCGATTCCGCTTCACCGTACAGCAACCACAAGCATCCATGACAACAAGGGTTTGTTTAATCATTGATCATGGACGCTAGTCGTCGGGATACAGATGTACCACCAAGCGTCAACGTGGATGCATCCACGTTAAACTGCGCTATGACTGTCAAACACCAATAGACATTGCGCAAACTCTCATATATCAATGTACAGTAAATATTCAACTACTTCTGTAAGGACACGTTTCACTTTCGTGTAATACCGATTCCTATGACGGAGGGATCAACCATGATTTTTTTTATTTAGCTTGACTTTCTTTATTTCGATAGAAATGCAGTATTCTAAGATAATGTTTATATGCGTCAAATTATTGTCTGGAACTACTTCGTTTGTAGCGCGGAGGCATAGTAAATATGAGCAATGCGGTCCCGTGGGCGGAGCTTATATTTATTCTTAGGATGTCACCGACTATAGTTAGAAAACGGTCATTAACATTTGAAATGTTCAAATGTTTTTGCAAAAAAAGACGCGACACATTTTTGCCAAGATCCATTTTTGGACACTATAACTCAATGGTAAATCTACCTTTTGTGATTTGGCACTGAAAAGTATTGCCACGCGTGTTGTTTTGTTGTGATCTGTTTAAACCCACAAAGACTGTGAGCAATTCTCGGCGCAGATCGCGCCTGAGTGTTCGAGAAGCTTCACGTTTGTAGTAGATCCTTTTCTTAACATTGCGCACAGCACGCGAACACTCAAGATTATTCCAGAGCTTGCGCGACAACCAGTGATAACGCTAGCATGTTCGACGCGTGATGTTTGAAAGCCGGCTCGCTCCAACGATGATCAGTTGATCGACGGCCGGCGCTCTGCTCGCCGCTATCAGTGCCAGCGTGTATTGCTGTAACAACGCCTCCTCTATTTTATTCAATGCCAGTGCAAACGCTCGCCCCCCTCAGTGGGAGCCGCCCGTCCGCCTTAGTTCAGGGAGTGGTCGTGATGCGACGCCACATGTAGGGTAGGGCTGCTTGCGTCACACATGCGTCCGAGCGCTTTCGCACGGAGATGCGATAGACGCGTTTTTACTCTCCAATATGATGCGTCTGTCCAATTTGTTCCTTCGTGCTCCTTTTTTATAGCTCGAAGCAATGCTGCCGCCGCGTCACAGCGCTCGTGAGGCACCTCTTAACGGCAGCGCATGCACTGCAGCGTTGCAGTGACGCGTCCCCATTGGTTGCCCGCATAGCGCCATGAACGGAGATGTGCTATCTCATAACACCGGGTTCTCTTACAGATCCAGCGTGACCGCCAACATAGTGAACACGAGGGATGCAAGACGCCGCTCCACAGATCTGCACACAACTGAACAAAAAATTACCTCAGTTACTTCCGTCGTGAGGCACTACATGACGGGTGCTCTCCCCCATGAACGCAAAGCACACGCGAAGGCTAGGCGATGGGTGAGAATAGGAAATGACTAGAGGAGAGGGTGGTGAACGGCTGGAACGGGTGCATTTGGCTGGCATTGATAAAATACAGCAGGCGTTGGCTGTAATCTGACCTTCCGTTTACCGGCGACAAGTTCGGCCAAATAAACAGTTTCATCTGGGACATTGCTTGCTGCTTTCGTCAACGCCACGACCACGTGACAATATTTCCAAACAGTCCTTCGGACTCCTTACTACATTACGACGCAGGTTATCAAGGTTGAGGTTGCTAAGAATTTATATAGCTTTAGTCCGTAACCTTTTAGTAACACATCATGCTCAACAAAGGCAGACTCAATCGCTTGTTGCGCCTTACCATTGGACACTCCTACAGGTAGTACGGTAAAACCACCCGCTATGTCGGCAGGTAGAACACATAGCGAATGTTCCTGAAGGTACGTCAGAACACATTTTAGCGGAAGCTTTGATCGACTTGGCTGGTAGCGTTGCAGTTCGTCAACGGCTTCGTGTATGCCCCGCTTTTCTTCGCCTTCAGTGGCGAGGCGAGATACTTGCCTTCCCATAGTGAGGAGTTCTGGTGTGGTGCACTTTGGCACAACGGCGAATTTTGGCCCTAGTGAAAGCACATTCATAACTTGACTAGGGAGCGTTACTCCAGCCGTCATATGAAT
This sequence comes from Rhipicephalus appendiculatus, assembly GCA_030522465.1. Lineage (NCBI taxonomy): Eukaryota > Metazoa > Arthropoda > Arachnida > Ixodida > Ixodidae > Rhipicephalus > Rhipicephalus appendiculatus. Next base: position 92,344 of record JALIZH010018612.1, read on the forward strand.
CGTGCATCTGGGTTGCTGGCGTCTTGTTGGGAGGTGGCTGCGAAATAACGGCAACTGTTGCATCCACAGTCATTCAGTAGCCTGGCGGCTAGTTAGCCGGTGGAATTCCAGCAGTTTCGTTGAGCGGCCGCTGGAGAAGTACCTAAGCCTGCCTGGGCTTACAAGTAGTCGTAATAGAGGCGTATCTGGCGATGGCATTCCGCCCGTACAGTCTTGCACACCCTCACGCCATGCCCTTGAGAAGGGATGTAACCACTGAAGAAACGTCTGAAGTCTTCAGGGAGTACTTTGTTCCTTATGCAGAACGACAAACATTGCGCAGGGCAAGATAGACCGGAGTAGCAAGGGCATTGTCAGTGTTAGTCAGAATTCCTGACTAACACTACTAATGCCCTTGCTACTTCATAACTGTCTTTAAGCCGCCATTTGCGAATTTCCCGATGAGGGGAGACTTCGTTCCTTGAAGTACAATTAATCTTTAGTAGTGATCACATGTGTTGGATGTACCAACGTAGGGGTAACAAACCCCTTCTCCCATTCAAATCGGGACACTCGAAACTGGTTAAACGAGGTATTGTTAACCTTAGCTTGACCAATGCACTCGAACGGTCATGTCCACATAAACTGTCGGAAGCGTTCGGACAACAGGTGAAACGGCTGGTGGCCGCAGGCTAACCAGACCATGTAAACGTTTCTGCGGCAGAGAGCATGCGCAGAAAAGTTCGAGCATGTGATAAAAAAAATCTTGAAGCTGAAAAGGGCAAAAAAGACAAAGTGGCTGTCATTCCATATATACACAAAGCATCTCATCACTTGAAAAAAATCGGACAAAAAGTGTACGTTAAGGGGTGTTTTCTGCTCCTTCAGAATTGAACAGTATTTGCCGCTTTACGAGGCCATGCAGTTCAATGAACCGTGAAAAAGTTTGCCAAAAGAAGCATAGCACCAGGTATATTGACTGCATTGAAAATGGTTATCAGATTACGCTCGCATGCGGTAAATTTTACGGTAGGGGAGCATACCAACAATGTAAAACACGCACAAGATGGTTGGCTAGCCGTCCATCGTCGGTCATGCACGTGTGCACCGGTTTTGGAGAAATTCAGCGTAGTGAGCAAACACCATGATCGCTTAACACGCGAAATTGTTGAAGCGTATCAGATTGCACAATTGGATGAGAACTGTCAGCACTCCGTCAATCGCACTATTGCCCTAGCAACTGCATTATCTACATAAGAGGTTTTGTAATCTGTCGTAGTTGTGCGGTAGGTGGCCTATCTGTGCTATGTCCTGTCACGTTGTATTTTGGGAGTGGTTATGTTCTGTATTTATAGGCAGTACATTGTTTCCGCAATAAAAAATTCTTGAGAGTCGGCACTGTGTGCCTTCCCTTTCTCTGTGCCCTGTGTCTTTTTCGCACTGTTTTCTAAGCATGTACAACCAACAAGCCCAGCTATCCGCACTTCTATTCTGCCAGTATTTTCGGAAGGGTTAGACAAACTTACGCATCATCAACTGTACCAATTTTTAGGAAAACACATTGTGATTTCCCCCACTGAGAAAAACAGCCATCTACTGAAATGGCATTAATAGAGCAAAGGAAGTTCATATTATCTCAATTTGAAAACAAATATGTCGTACTCGGCATGTTTATTGATTTTAGCAAGGCTTTTGCCAACATTGAGCATTCTACATTGTTTGCTAAGTTACAGTGCTATGGAATTCGTGGTCATCCGCAAGACTTCATTGAAACTTACCTTAGATATCGCAAACCGTACTTGAAATAGACAGAAATATCTCGGAGCTGAAGCCTATTACTAAGGGTATGCGATAGGGAAACATCCTTGGACCTCTTCTTTTTATAGCCTCCAGTAATGTCTTAATTCGCATTTATGCGGATGCCAAATACTTTCTATATGCCAAAGATGTCAGCATGTTTGGTTCGGCTGAAGACAGTGTAACACTTCAGGAAAAAATGAACCAGAATTTGGTGAAAATAAAGCTCTGGTCATGTTTTAAAATTTAAAGATAAACACAGTTAAAACAAAGTCAGTGCTATTTCGACCGAAAAATCAGCCTATACATGACTTTCTGCATCTTAAGTACGGCGATACTCAAAATGAGCTAGTAAACCATACTAAAATTCTTGGATTCACATTTTCAAGCAATATGCTAGGGAATGAACATATTTACAGTGTGCTGGGACAGTTATCGCGTGTAGTGGGTATAGTGTACAGCAGTAAAACGGTGTTACTATATAAAGTTCTTATTTTTTAAATCACTTTTCCATTTCTATTGGTATGGGTGTCTACAACTAACACGAACTTGCAAAACTATCTGATGCAAGACAGGTATATTAGAATCATTTTTAACTTTCCGTATGATGCTCACCCAGGCGAATTGTCTCGACAGGCTGGAATATTACCCGTCCATCACCTCTACGATTCTGAATTAGCATTGACGATCAGACACGAAGCGAAAGTAAATTGACATTTTTTGCATGACCTCTCCCAAATAGGCCAAATATTCACATTGTTTAATACACGAAATGGGGAAAACAAAACCCCCCAAAAACAAATTATCCTACATAGTTCCTACTCTACTTAATAAATATGTGAAAGCTGCCAGATTTCCTTCACTCTTCACAGGCCCAATTGCGCGGAATACACATGTTAAGTTTTTAGGAGCGAAGCTCCTTAGGCTCTCGCGATGTCGGTTGTCGCCGTCGTTGCCGTAGCTCCCCGTTGGACCGAAACACAGGTGTTACATATTCTCCTCGAGACCTTGGAGTGGCGCCCTCTCGCGTGTGATGTCGGAGCGGGGACTCCGCTCTCAACCGCTCTGCAGCAGGCGCTGCTCCTGTACGCGGATCGTCTGCTTCAGGCTGGAACATTGTCGAACGAACAGCCCCGCGAGGGTCAACTAACGCCTACAAAGAATGTTTTCGAGTGCAGTTAGGGGCTTCTTTTTGTTTCCGCCCTAATCTACAGGGCGAAGAATTCTCTCGGATGGCCGACGAGCCCGCCGATGCCACCGACCGCATTTGCTGGCAGGAAAGTGAAACTGTGTGAATGCTTTTCGCTCGTCATATACAGTTTCTGCCTACAATACTGATTAGTTCGGGTGTTTATTTCGATATATCAGTAAGCGTGTCTTTCTCCAGCATCTACAAGTATCCATATTTAAACTTTTTAGCGCGCACAAAATACAAGGACAAGAGACACACGAGCGCTCGTGTGTCTCTATCTTTCTTGTCCTTGTATTTTGTGCGCGCTTAAAAAAGTATAAATAAGTATACATACCCACTTGCTCAGTTATCAGTTTTATCTACAAGTATGTAGATAAAGCTTGCGAAACGTCGCGGTGTCTCATCGAGGGCCAGGCGGTGTATGAATGCGTGGTCGAGGCCGTCAACGGAGATCGCATCACCGAGGCTCTGGTCCTGCAAACCAGTTGACTTGCGAACCCGCCACACAACGTCTCCGTGGCTATCGAGTTCCTGCGAAATAATGGTCATTCAGTTTCTCTGCATACAGTGTGTTACAAACGAATATATTTTTTCGCAGCGGCAAGTGCTGCGCAATAGTGAAGTACTTCTCTGTGCCTCAGTGTACTTCGTCCTCACGGGAAGAGAGGGCGTTAGCTTTCACAACTATCGTAAGGAGAAGCGCTCTTCTCCTTAGGGCATTTTTTTTCTGCAGTGCATCGCTAGTGACATTGAACATGAGAAAATGTGTGATAATCACTGATTAATTCAGCCACTCTGGCATTCGCAACAACACATGAGATAATTACTGTAGGGCAGCTGCTTAAATTACTGCTTTGGCAGTCAATCGATCGTTCATAGCATTGACTAGAAATGCAGGGTAACATCAAATTACCAAATTTGAGATATTCGTGGTTCGATTGCAGTCATGGGCGTCGGCAAGGGTTTTCGTCTTCAGAGCGCAAGCCGGTGTTGTACCGCAGTAAGGAGGGGGGGGGGGGGGGCTTGAGGGGCACGTGCTGGTGTGGCTGGGGGGAGGGGGCAAAAGCCGGCTTGTTGCATCCCCCCCGGCCGACGCAAATGACTTGTAATGTTGGTTCAGTGAGAAGAATATCACGAAGTACATATTAATACCGCACAGGGCCGTCACTTGGGTATCAGAATATAACAAATAGTTATCGCTGATTATATATACCGCGCTCCGGGCCACAGAGATTAGCGTGGCAGAGGCAAGCTTGTCGAGTTTCTGTTCACGCACGTGGCGTTACGAAAAGTAGCGCCGCTTTCTAAAAAGTGTCTGCACTGCCTCAGGTGAAAACATTTAGAGAATGTGCACTAAACAGCGGCAGCAGCAGGTTTCGTTTATGAATTTATGATAAGCAGTCCGCTAGGCGCGCGCTGGTGTTTATGAGTAAACTACATATGTACGTACACCAACCAAATAAAGCCGTAGTCTAAGATATCCTGCGCCGTTCAGCGGCGCTCACGAGGCGCGCTTACCAGCAAGGCGATTCCGAGGCCGCGTCGGCGGCTCACTGCCTAGGGGCCTTCGCGGCAGGTTTTGGGACGGGACGGCACCGCACCTGTTGTAAGTCGCCTCTGCATATAGTCTGCGTGCTATAAATGGCTGAAGTACTGGCGAGGCACTCAAAAACAGTTACAAGCTTACCGAAGAGTGGCGCGTACGGCGGGTATAGCTGAAGTCCCGGACAATGAATTGCTTGCTGTACACGGTCGATGAAGGCATGTGGCGCTTTCCCATTCTGAGCTTGACTATCCTTTCTTCTTCAGCTTCGGGTCTTTAGGATAGCTGTGAAAGCTAACACCCTTTTTACGGACGGACGAAATACACTCAAGCACAGAGCAGTACTTCACCATTGCGCAGAACTCGCCGCGGAGACAAGCGGCTGCAGTTCTAAAAGACAAAGCACCGTGCTTCAAAAATGAGCGTCAGAAGCAGATACCTACGGTTATTCGAACAGCGTCGGTAGCCACCATACACAAACATATCCAACTGAATTGCTCCAATAAAACGGAATGGCGGGCTAGTTGGTGTGGCTGCATATGAAAATTTTGCGTAACCAGCACTTTTGGCATTACGTTGTGCACATCGTTCATTGAATTCCTGCAGTCTTTTGTGTAATCAAACTGGTGATTTGTATGTTCACCTTAATCAGACAAGAGAGATTGTAGAAGCTTGGCATATCTCTAGACTTCAAGGCACATGTGTCAGTCATCCATCCATGGCGCTGAATTACAACGAAATTGACTTGCTAAACAAGATGTGATAGTTCAACGTTACTGTTAAAGGTTTTATTATTTTTATGTAAAGGAATACACTATGCCGTTCTGCTCATGCGCAGTGATCTTGAGGTGCTTGCATGGAGTACATATATATATATATATATATATATATATATATATATATATATATATATATATATATATATATATATATATATATATATATGTACGTGTGTTTGTGTGTTTATCCATTGAATAATGGTCAGTAGATAGTCTGCGCTGGTACTTGTGAACTTTTCGTTGTGCATTCATGTTGGGTGCGCAAAATTTTTATGATGCAAGCAAACCAACTAGCCCGCCTTTCCGTGTTATTGCAGTTCATTTCAAGTTTTTCGGGCTGTTTTTCTATGTACCCTCATTTTGACGTAAACAATACCTCAGTACTCGTACCAATGATCGCTGTGTGCGAATGCAAGGCGTACATTTTAGGCTGGCACATCAGGCAAAAGACTTCGCTGAATGAGCTACGGTTTGCGACTGGGTGGCTACCAATGTCGGTGGGCCATTGCCGGAGGGTGTGGAATATCCTCAGTTGTCAGTACTGGAGACAAAGCCGTTTACTCAAGGACTGTCTTCGTACGGCATGTTCTTCGTGTGCTGATGCCAGGACTGACTGGAGATCGTATCGTGTGTGGTACGATAGTGCTATGAACTTAACAGATGTGATGTGGCGTCAAGTTTGGGCGTTTTTGCCTTAGAAACAGAACAAAGCAGCTGAACCAGGGAAGCTGCTCGTTCTCGGAGACACAGCAGTAGACAAAATAGCAAGTTGGGCGAGGTGGTGCGTATTCATATTTGAAGAAAAAACAGCGCACTGAAAAAACGAAGACAAAGAAGAGATGGAACACACAGAGCGCTGTGTGTGTTCCACCTTCTTTGTCTTCGTTTTTTCAGTGCGCTGTTTTTTTCCTCAAATATGAACATCAGTGGACGAAGAACAGAAGAATATCCTCAAGTTCGGACCCAAGTTCTGCGTGGAACCTTCACTACAGATACCCGGCAGGCTAGCTCTGGCGAGGGACCTTTCAAGGAATGTGAGTGATGAAGAAAAGGATTCTTGCGTTAGAGAATGTGTAGAAGTTGTTGCGAGTTCAAGGCGCAAATGTAGACAACGTCCCATTTTAGGGCCGCTTGCTCGCTATTTGTAGTCAAAGGAATTGTGGGTCGTAAAATGGGACAAAGAACGTTATCTTGTCGTGTTGCCAGATAACATGTATTCTGGTAAGGCTTGGGGTGTTATGCACAAATGTTTTGAGGGAGTAAAAGTACTGCCGCAGGAACTCAAGAAACGCGCAGTGGGATTGTTGGAAAAATATGATTTAGATAAGTTGGCTTCACTGGTGTAAAAGGAAAATGGCTATACACTGGAAGTGTTCTTCGCGGCAAAGACATAAGCAAGATGTTCCGTTCAGAGCAATAGTGTCGGAACGCAATTCGAGGCAGTTTCTTGTGTCGGGGTTTTTCCAAAACATACTCGCGTCCTTGTCAACTAACGACCCATTTTTCATCAAGACTTCTGAGGAGGTGGTCTGTTATATGTCTGGTCATAAAGACGGCAGCTACAGATAATAATATCTGGGGTTTAACGTCCCAAAACCACGATATGATTATGAGGGACGCCGTAGTGGAGGGCTCCGGAAATTTGGGCCATCTGGAATTTTTTAACGTGCACCTAAATCTAAGTACACGGGCCTCAAGCATTTTCGCCTCCATCGAAGATGCAGCCGCTGTGGCCGGAATTCGATCCCGCGTTCTTCCGGTCAGCAGTCGAGTGCCATAACAACTTGACCACCGTAGCGGGCGGGGGGCAGCTACAGAGGCTTCAGTGTTGACATTCAAGAATTGTATTATTCTTTGCCACAAGATGCTCTACTACAGTCTGTAAAAGAGTGCATTGCACAGGACAACGATGAAGTTTCTTTCCGTATTAGCCGTAGAAGGTCGCTTGAAACTTTTCTTGAAATACTTTGCATGTACCTGAAGAGCACGGTTGTACAGTTTAAAGATACACTGTCCCGTCAAAAAAAAACAAAATGGAGTATGCACAGGATCCAAAGTAGCCCCTGTACTAGGCAAATTTTTTTTAGCAACGTAGACAGAACTGTGAATTCCGATTTGGATAGAAAAGTTTTAAAAATATTCAGGTATATTGATGATTATTCGATTTTGGGCTTAAACACAGAATGGGATGCGTTCACCTCAAGTGTGTTGGAAACGTTCAGGAAAAGAGGCAAATGCCTAAATTTCACATTTGAAGAGCCCACTGATAACTGCTTACAGTTCCTAGATGGGACGCTCATTTTCGAAATAGACCATTTGTACTGGAAGTATTCCCCGAGAACGGAGAAGCCTTTGTTACAGTATGCTTCCGCCCTAGTCAAGGATAATAAAAAAATGGGATCGCAGTGGGATGGTTTCATTCAGCTCTAAGAAAAACGTGCAAGCACAAGTTAAATGAATCTTTCCTAGAGCAGAAGTTTCGGCTGGAAAAGTTAGGATACCTTACCTCGATTCCTCTAACTGCAAGCGAAAGGCTAGTGAAGAAAATGAAATTTGTGGAGAAAGAGGTGCAAAGAAGCCAGGAAGCTAAGAAAATTTCGGTAATACCCACATGCATGGTTTTTCCCATAAAGTTAAGAAGGTGGCCGCTAAGTATGGTGTCAAAGTAGCGTTCTCGGCAAAAAGCAAAGTAGTGGGCGTGTGTCCTGCTGTAATTAAACTGTAGAAAATGCATAGTTTGCCACTAATAAAACACGCACACAAAAAGAAGACGAGGACGACACCACGGGCGGCACGCACACAAAAAGAAAAGGAGGACGACACCACGGGGGGTGTGCGTGTTTTATTAGCGGCAAACTACGCCTTCGGTACCTCACCAACTCAGCCAAGAACAAGTTCTTTTCAAACTGTACGAAGACAGGCCTAATAGCCCCGCAGGGGCGTCTGTGCAAGCAGGCGTTTGGTGTGTGGCGACACCACGGACCCGAGCTAACGGGGGGGTATCGACCTCTCCCACGCCTCGCCGTGCGTGGCATTGCCGTGTCCGGGGAAAAGGGGATCCTGGGGGTTGAGCCGATGCCGGGTGATTGGACCTTTAAGGCCCCCCGGCAGAGGCAACACACCCCTTTGGCCCCGGCTTCACGTAGACGGCACCCCTGGGCTGACCCACCCAGGGGAAATCGGCAGTCGCCTTTTCCTATCTCTCTCCTCCCACATCATCGTCTTTCTTTCACACATTTTATCTTTCCTGTCCTCTCCTCACTTCTGTTTACTTCCGATCTTTCCTGGCCGCGAGGGTTAACCTTGTGTAGTTGCTCAAACTTGGGTAATTATATTCGGTTATAGTGGCAATGTACGGCTGGCGTCTGCAGTCTTATACAAGTACTTCAGCGTCCCCTAGTTGGACTCCATGGTGGGTGGTCGCCATTGCTGCCGAAACAAACAAACATATCATGGGAACACCCTCATTTCCCCGTCTACTTGATCGTCTCCCTCACAAAAGGGTACGCACCGAAGAACTATCACGCTTCAACCGCCCCGAACTATCCTTCCCCAAATTCCACGTTATCCATTGTGAAACCCCAGATAAACAAGTCAGATTACTCTCCCCATTTCTTGTGTCAAGGTCGCTGACCGAAGTCTTCGGACCAGGTTACAAGGTAACTAAAATGGCAAGCGGTGACCTACTGCTTGAGCTACCTGAAAAACACCACTTTGAAAAACTTGGCAATCTAGCATCCTTCGGCAACATTCCAATCTCTGTTTCGCCTCACCGTTCAATGAATACCTCGCGCGGAGTTGTCTCAGAAGCAGACCTCCTCCAGCTCTCAGAACAAGAACTCCTAGAAGGGTGGAAAGATCAAAATGTCACCGATGTGAAACGAATCATCATCAGACGCGACAACAAAAAAATACCTACCAAGCATCTGATTTTAACATTTGCATCCAGTGTACTGCCTTCAGAATTAGAAACCGGTTACATCAAACTTGCCGTCCGCCCATACATTCCCAACCCGAGACGATGCTATAAATGCCAGCGATTTGGCCACGGCTCCCAGACCTGCCGAGGTCAAGAAACTTGCGCAAAATGTGGAGACCAAGGACACCCTTCTGATAATTGTACAAGCACACCTCACTGCGTTAACTGTGACGGTGATCACGCAGCCTACTCCCGCTCTTGTCCCAACTGGAAAAAAGAAAAAGACATAATAACTCTCAAAGTAAAGGAAAACATTTCGTTTAAGGAAGCGCGTAAAAGGTGCGCACCTTTCTACAACACACCCTACGCTGATGCGGCGCGCCGGGGGGCAACGTCGCATCGGGCTCCGCCACCCCTTCGGCCTCCACAGAGAGAGCCGTCGGCTGTGGCGCCTGCCCCCAAGGCGGCAGTAGTTAACTATACTCCGCCAACTCGCGAACAGGGACTGGCGACTCCAGGGTCGTCGGATCCCAAGGCCTCGTCTCACCAGGCGAGGCCCGAAACCCGAAACACCAGCCCGCACCTGCGGGCATCCAGTGCCTCCCAGGAGGCAATGGACATCACGGTACCCGTGGTACCGAAAGGTCGGCGTAGCTCCTTGGAGCGCGCCAAGAAAACAAAAAAGCCCATAACGGGGCCCAATGACGGCCCTGTTACCTGAGTTCCGACTTCCCGTCTAAACAACAGATACCTGTCTCTCGTACACAAAGCATTACCTTACTTTCATGATGAACGCGCAAATTATACAATGGAACGTCAGGGGCCTTCTCAGGAACCTCGACGATATCCAAGAACTTCTACACAAACATTCACCACAAGTGCTGTGTGTACAAGAAACGCACTTAAGATCCAAGAACACCAATCTTCTACGTCATTACGTTATATTTCGAAAGGACCGAGATGATGCTGTGGCGTCATCTGGTGGCGTGGCAATTATAGTTAATCCAGGAGTAGCATGTACACATCTACCACTACAAACATCACTTGAGGCAGTGGCTGTTCGAGCAGTTCTTTTGAACAAACTCGTCACCATCTGCTCTCTATACATACCTCCACACCACCGTCTTGAAAAACATGAATTCCACTCTTTGATAGATGAACTACCAGAACCTTACCTGGTCCTTGGGGACCTGAATGCACATAGCGGTCTATGGGGTGATCCTCGCTGCGACGCACGAGGACGCCTAATTGAACAGTTCCTCTTTTCTTCCGGTGCGTGTCTGTTGAATAGGAAAGAACCAACATATTATAGCCTCGCCAACAAAACCTACTGCTCCATAGATCTCAGCATTGTATCGCCATCGCTTCTACCCCTACTCCAATGGAAAGTAATAAATAATCCTTTCGGAAGTGACCATTTTCCTGTAGTACTGAGCTCAGCAATATCAAATGAATGTCCTCCACAGGTTCCTAAATGGCTCACAGAAAAAGCCGATTGGGAACAATTTTACGAGATTACTTGACTTAAATGGACCGACCTATCTGGTTTAAGCATAGATGCAGCTGTACAGTTCTTTACAGCTTTTCTCGTCGACGCTGCAATTAAATGCATCCCGCAAACATCTGTAATGCCGGGCAAACGACGTGTCCCATGGTGGAACACTGAATGTCGAAACGCGCGCAGGAAGCAAAATAAAGCATGGAAGCTGCTGCGGGACTCTCCGACAGCGGAGAATCTTACAAATTTTAAGAACATAAAGTCTCAAGGCAGGAGAACACGCCGACAGGCTAGAAGGGAGAGTTGGCACAAGTTTTTATCTGGAATCAATTCTTATACACAGGAGGGCAAAGTCTGGAACATGGTTGGTAAGGTAGCAGGACGACAAGCACATTCACTTCCACTAGTAAGCACACAAGGCGACAGCTTGGAAGACCAGGCGAACTTCCTCGGCGAACACTTCGAACAAGTGTCCAGCTCGTCGCACTATAGTGAAGCTTTCCAACGACACAAAACAAGAATTGAAAAACAGAAGCTAGAGCGGAAACCCACAAAACACGAGGCATACAATGCACCTTTCTGTTTAGCTGAGCTGCAGGCGTCACTTAACTGGTGCAATAAATCTGCCCCAGGCTCTGACCGGGTCGTATATGAAATGCTAAAACACTTGCCTTCTGAAACTCAAAAAGCCCTTGTTTCCCTGTATAATGCTGTTTGGTTTTCCGGCGAGATCCCTTCTGCCTGGAAGGAAGCCATTATTATTCCGATTCTAAAGCAAGGCAAGGATCCATCTTCCGTTACCAGTTACCGGCCGATCGCACTAACAAGTTGCCTGTGTAAGCTCTTCGAAAAGATGATTAACCGCCGACTTCTACACTTCCTGGAAACAAACAATCTGCTGGATCCATACCAGTGCGGATTTCGCGAGGGTAGATCCACCACTGACCATCTCTTGCGTATCGAGGCACAAATCCGTGACGCTTTCGTCCATAATCAGTTTTTTCTTTCGGTGTTCCTGGATATGGAAAAGGCTTACGACACCACATGGCGCTTCGGCATACTGCGAGACCTCTCACACTTGGGTGTCCCAGGTAATATGCTGACCATAATCGAAAGTTATTTGTCCGAACGCACGTTCCGTGTCCGAGTGGGGAATGTTTTATCTCACACATTTGTCCAGGAAACTGGAGTGCCTCAGGGTGGTGTCCTGAGTTGCACACTTTTTATCATCAAAATGAATTCCCTGCGACTGTGCATTCCATGCAACATGTTTTACTGCACATATGTCGATGACGTGCAGATCGGTTTTAAATCATGCAATCTCGCAATGTGCGAGCGGCAGGTTCAACTTGGCTTGAACAAGGTTTGCAAATGGGCTGAGGAAAACGGGTTCCAACTAAATGCGCAAAAAAGCACGTGCGTCCTGTTTTCCAGGAAGAGAGGCATTCACTCCGACCCTGACATAGACCTACATGGTCAACGTCTGTCTGTGAAGACCGAGCATAAGTTCCTGGGCAGAATACTAGATACCAAACTAACATTCATGCCACACATCAAGTACACAAAAAACAAGTGCTTAAAAACCATGAATATCCTGAAAGTGTTGTCACGCACTACATGGGGTAGTGACAAGAAGTGCCTCATGAATGTGTATAGAAGCCTCATACGCACGCGCCTGGATTACGGGGCGATAATTTATCAGTCTGCGACACCAACAGCCTTGAAGATGCTTGACTCTGTCCACCACCTAGGCATTCGTCTTTCCACGGGCGCTTTTCGCACTAGCCCAGTGGAAAGCCTGTACGTTGACTCGAACGAGTGGTCACTACATTTCCAGAGATCCTACCTATCTTTTATATACTTCCTCAAGGTGAACGCAAACAACAAACACCCCGTACACTCCACCATAAATGATTTGTCCAGCTCTGTCCTGTTCGACAACCGCCCTGCCATGAGACAGCCCTATGCACTCCGCGTGAGGAGTTTAGCCAAAGAAATGAGTGTGCCGCTTCTTGAGCACCGTTTGTCTGCTCCCGCGGCATACGTCCCGCCATGGCAGTGGCAGCTCATAGACTGCGATGTATCCTTTGTAGAAGTTACCAAGCACGCACCAATTGCACACATCCGTACACACTTTCTCGAGCTAGAGCATAAATACTCATGCCCAGAATTCTTCACAGATGCCTCAAAGACCCACACTTCTGTGTCCTACGCAGCGCTCGGTCCATCTTTTTCAGATGCCGGTACTTTGCATCCTAACACCAGCATCTTCACAGCAGAAGCTTATGCAATACTAGCGGCCGTTAAACACATTAAAGAACTATCATTACAAAGTGCAGTAATTTACACTGATTCCCTGAGCGTGGTAAAAGCCCTGAAAACTCTGAAAAGACACAAAAACCCCATCCTCGTTTCGCTCTACTCACTCCTGTGCACGGTCTACACACTCAAAAAGCATGTCGTTGTGTGCTGGGTGCCAGGGCACCGCGAAATACAAGGAAACGTGTTGGCGGACCAGTTAGCTGCATCCGCCAACGAAACCACCCCAAATACATCAACAGCTATCCCTGCGCTTGACTTAAAACCTCTCCTTAAACGTAATATCAGGGCTTATTGGCAGAGCACACGGGATACGCACACACAAAATAAACTGCACACTATCAAGCCGCAACTTGGCCATTGGCCGCCAGTATCAAAATCACGCCACACAGAAGTAACACTTACAAGGCTAAGAACAGGACACACCTACAGTACACACTCATATCTTCTGTGCGGTGGTGATCCACCTCTGTGCGATAAATGTGGTGGATCACTCACTGTCCTGCACATACTTATACAATGCGGTGAATTAGCGTCTATTAGAAAAAAGCACTTCCCATTAGCCTACAAAGAACAAATCCCACTGCACCCGCGCATGTTCATCGGCGAAGAGCCGATTTTTAAATATGAGTCATTGTTTGCGTTTTTAAAGGATATTCATAGCTTTCACATCATATATCAAGGAAATCCGTAGCACGACCTCTCAACAGAGGTTGTTGCTGCGGTAGCTACTCCCAGAAGCACCTGCCTGCCAGCCTTTGGCCTCAAAGGCCTGGAGGAGGCATCCGTGCTCTTTCCCGATCGCTTACTTGTAATACCATGGTCATTTGCAATTCACTACACACCCATAGATCACATCACATATCACTGCCATAATTTTATACCCTATACACACCTTTTACGCTTGTTTATAGCGCGTGATTTTAGGCCCCTATACAGCCGTAATACACCCTGTCATCGCAACCATTGGTCAACGTTTACATCGCATAAATGACATGGCGCTCTTTGGCCACTCATGGCCCTTGCGCCACGAAACCCCATTAATCATCATCATCATGACAGGCCTAATAGTATCAATAATAAATGTTCCAAGCGTCCTGATCACTGTGTTGTTGAGTGCAAAAGAATTGTAGTTTATAAGATACCGTTCAAATCTGGCCAGTGTTATGTAGGGCAGACTGGCCGTTGCGTGAATGTAAGGTTAAAAGAGCACGTGGCAGATTTGAAGGAAAGGCAGGAAACACATTTGGCATTGCATTTTGCAGGTCGTTCGTTGAATCAGTGTAGTCCTTTGTGTAATCAAACTAATCCTTTGTATATTCACCGTAATTAGACAACAAGAGATATTATAGAAGGTTGGCATATATCTAGACTTCAAGGCACATGTGTCAGTCATCCATCCATAGCGCTGAATGACAAAGAAATTGACTTGCTAAACAAGATGTGATAGCTCAACGTTTCTGTTGAAGGTTTTATGATTTTTATGTAAAGGAAAACACAATGCCATTCTGCTCATGCGCAGTGATCTTGAGATGCTTTTCTCGAATATAATTGTTTTTTCTAATTGAATAAAGGTCAGTAGATAGTTTGCGCTCGTCCTTGTGAACCTTTCGTTGTGTTTTCGTGTTGTATGCGCAAAATTTTAATAATTGCTCCGTTCAGTTTTACCACAGCGGTGGTTTATATTCGGCGCCGGGCCTACGCAGCAGACGAAAGCGTCCGAATTCCCGCTCTGACGTCATACAGGCGCGGTTCGCAGTGGCACCATCCGTCGCAAACCAGGCGAATACGCTACATATAGCGTTCATAGCGCGCATATAGGTTGAAATTAGACCGTACTATGTCCGTGCATCTGTCTGTCCGTCCGTCTGTCCGTCGTGCATCAGTCCGTCCGTCCGTGCATCTGCCCGTGCATCCGTTAGTGGACGGACGGACGGATGGACAGATAAACGGATGGATGGATGGACGGACGCATGGGCGGACGGACAGATGGATTTCATTAACATTCATTATATCGTTTATCATTTCTTCATAGAGCTTCGCTCCATCATCAGCATTCACTTCGTGGATGTGCAGGAATTTTCGAGAAAGTTTTTCACAGCTATTCTAGCACAAGGGCGCGGGGTGAAACGAATGGTCACTACACTGTAGGTTGGCCTTAGTGCTCGCATGGAGACAGTAACAATTATTTACAGACCACTGTATACAGTTCAGTTAGGCAACAAGTGGGTACAAGTTGGTTTGAAAGTGTTGCCACTACGAGCCAACTAAGTCGCGACTAAGGGTTCCCGATGTAAATGGACAAGTCAGATTTTGCTTCAGGAAAAGTCCATCTCTTGCACTTTACCGGCATTGCCTTGCATGAGATTGCGTTTACTACGGACCGTGTACTGCCTTTTCGGAGGTGAGACAAAACGAACACTCCACCAGCGCCATTTCCTCTAGAAGGTCAGAAAAAATGCCTGCACACTCCGGAAACATTGCCTGCAGACTCCCAAATTGTTCAGCAGTCAAGTTTGGTGTTAGCTTGACGTCTGCGTGGAACTGCGTGCGTCAAGCTCAACCTTGGCATTTGGTTCACTCCGTCTTCATCTTCAGAGAAAATTTCGTTGACCTCTGCAACAACTGACGCTTGTTGCGAAGTTATGGGTTCGCGCTCTTCGTATTTTTTGCGCATGTTTATCTGGAAGATATTGATCTTTCCAGACACATCGATGACGTAATCAACATAATTTTTACATGTCCCAAATAAATGTAAAGAAGGTGGGGAAGAAAAGAGGACGAAACACATGTCAAGACTACCTCACGTCAAAAAAAACCTGCGCGGAAAATTCTGTCTGCGCTATACATAGCAACAGACGTGTCATTTACGCAGTTTTTCCCCAATTCCTTAACATAAAAAGCTTCTAACAGCTCACGCCCTATTCTCTCCTCGATCCTGCCTAAAATTTTTGATCGTTCTCTGCAATTGCTATATTGTTATTAGTGTTATTATCTTTTGTGGTTGTGCTGTCTTTGCTTTGTTGCATGCTGTTGCCACTGCTGTTCTGTACAAGGGTAGTTGTGGGCCCTTGTCAAGCTGCCTCTTTCAGAGAGCAGCTTTTACCTACAGCTGTCCTTCATCAATGTATTGAAAAAAAAACATTATATAAAGCAGATTTTTTGAGCGTAGCGCTGGTAGCAATGCACCGGGCACAGTTCACTAGCTCGAGCCTCTGCTGCAAGCTCGATGTTGCTGCCTCTGCGCCGGAGTACTTCTTCGTTACAATGGCCCCGCGGAAAAAAAGGAGCCATCCTGGCGACTTAGTCGTCTGCGGTTACGACGTCGCAGGTCCGACGGCGGCACGAGAGGCTCAATAAGGTAGTTGACTGCAGAAATCTGTTCGAGAACGCGATACGGCCCATCGTACTCAGGAAGAAGTTTGAAAGAGAGCTCTGGTGTGCGATGCGGCACTGACAGCCACACAAGGGTGCCTAGAAGAAAAACCGCAGTTGAGCTCTGGGCATCGTGGATTGCTTTTTGGCGGTTCTGGTCATCGGAGGTAAAGCGGCGGGCCAGCTGGCGACATTCTTCTGCGTGTCTCGCGGCGTCCAATATCGGCGGGCACTCGGACGCGTCCGGTCGATAAGGCAGAATGGTGTCAATGGTGTGGGAAGGATGACGGCCGTAGAGGAGGTAAAAAGGAGAGAAACCAGTGGTAGCTTGCGTTGCCGTATTGTACGCGTAGGTTACGAATGGGAGAACTAGGTCCCAATTTGAGTCATCAGATGTAACGTACATACAGAGCATGTCCCCGAGAGTTCGATTAAAGCGCTCTGTAGTACCATTGGTTTGCGGGTGGTAAGCGGTGCATGTGCGATGTACAACAACACATTCAGCCAGCAATTTTTCAATGACGTCTGAAAAGAAGGCGCGGCCCCGGTCGCTGAGGAGTTCTCGAGGACCTCGATGACGCAGCACAAAACGGCGCAGTATGAAAGTGGCGACGTCCTGTGCTGCAGCACTTTGAAGAGCAGCTGTCTCGGCATAGCGTGTTAAGTGGTCGACTGCTACTAATATCCACCTGTTGCCTGTAGGAGTCAATGGAAGCGGCCCATAAAGGTCTATACCGACCCGGTCGAAGGGTCGGGAAGGGCAAGGCAAAGGCTGTGGTTCACCGGCGGAGATGCGCGGTGGCGATTTTCGACGCTGACATTCGCGGCAAGAGCGGACGAAGTTGCGGACGAAAGTATACATGCCACGCCAGTAGTAACGGTGTCGCAGTCTTTCGTAAGTCTTGACGATTCCCGCATGGCCACATTGTGGGTCAGCGTGGAAAGAGGAACAGATCTCTGACCTCAAGGCTCGCGGGACAACGAGCAACCATTCGCGTCCCTATGGTGTATAATTGCGTTGATAGAGCAGCGTGTCATGAATCGAAAAGAGTGGAAGTTGGCGCCGGAGCATTTGCCACTTTGGGACCTTAGAGGTGTCGCAGAGAAGGTCCAGAAGAGACGCAGTCCACGGGTCATTGCGTTGTTCCACAGCAATGTTGTCAAAGTCAAGAGATGACAATGTGGGTTCATATGCAGAGTCAGCAGTGGCTGTCAGAGAGAGAGGGGAACGGGAAAGCGCGTCAGCGTCAGCATGCTTCCGTCCTGAACGATAAACCACGCGTATGTCGTAATCATGGATTGTCAACGCCCAGCGAGCAAGGCGGCCAGATGGGTCTTTTAACGTCGAAAGCCAGCACAGCGCATGGTGGTCGGTCACGACGTCAAAAGAATGACCATACAAATATGGGCGAAACTTGCCAAGTGCCCACGCAATGGCCAGACACTCCTTTTCTGTGACGCTGTAGTTACTCTCTGCTCTGGTGAGTGTGCGACTGGCGTACGCCACGACGTATTCTGTGTGGCCAGGTTGACGCTGTGCGAGCACAGCACCCAGGCCTACACCGCTGACGTCGGTATGGATTTCACTTGGAGCTTGCGGATCAAAAGGGCGAAGAATGGGTGGCGTCGTGAGAAGTCATCGCAAGGTGATGAAAGCGTCGTCGCAGGCTGGGGACCACGATGATAGATCTTTACTGCCGCCGAGGAGTTGCGTGAGGGGTGATATAATGGACGCAAAGTTTCGAAAGAATCGCCGGAAATAAGAACATAAGCCAACGAAACTGCGCAGTTCTTTGATGGTAGTAGGTTTCGGAAACGCCGTGACAGTGCGCAATTTCTCGGGATGCGGAAGAACGCCGTCCTTGGACACAACGTGACCTAAAATGGTCTGTTGACGCATGGCAAATCGACACTTTCTAAGGTTTAATTGCAAACCGGCGTTGGTCAAGGAAGCAAGGACGTGCTCAAGGCGACGTAAGTGTGTTGCAAAGTCAGGGGCGAAGGCTACGATATCATCGAGGTAGCAGAGGCAGATCATCCATTTAAGGCCACGCAGATCGTTGTCCATCATCCTTTCGAACGTAGCAGGCGCGTTGCAAAATCCGAAAGGCATGACGGTGAATTCATATAAGCCGTCTGGCGGGACAAAAGTGGTTTTGGGGCGATCGTCCTCTGCCATGGGCACCTGCCAGTAGCCTGACCGCAAGTCTAACGAAGAAAAGAACTCGGTATCCTGTAAACAGTCCAGAGCATCGTCAATGCGCGGTAGTGGATAGACATCCTTCAGCGTGATCTTGTTGAACCGCCGGAAATCGACGCAGAAGCGAATGGAGCCGTCTTTGTGACGAGTACCACCGGAGACGCCCATGGGCTCTGTGAAGGTCTAATGACGCCTCGGCAGAGCATGTCGTCGACTTCGTCAGCAATGACGCGGCGTTCTGTAACGGACACGCGATATGGACGTTGCCGCAGCGGTGAGTTGGAGCCAGTGTCGATGTGGTGTTCGACTGTTAAGGCACGACCTAGAGATGTTTGTGCAACGTCGAAAGAGGGGCGGTAGCGCTGAAGGATGGTGAGGAGCTGTGTTCGCTGCGAAGGTGTCAAATCTGCGGCGATGAATGGCCGAAATATATCGGTAGATACTGGGTCAGGCGCGGAGAGGACACTCAGGTGACAGACTGTCGTAGAAGGCTCCTCATCAGGGACGGATATAATCCGTGTGGAGTTGACCGTCTCGACGTCGCCAAGGCACTCGTGGGAAAGCAGTGATAACGGTGATGCATGATGATTATAAATGGGCATTGTGGTGGAACCTTGGACAAGGTCAAGAGCAGCAAAAGGCAACGGAAGGGGTCTTCGGGCAACGGAGATGTGAGATGGCGTGAAGAAAACTGTCCCGTCGGATATGGCGTTGCACGACGCTGGTACGAATGCGGAAGAGCACGGAGGAATGTAGGTGTCGGCGTTCACAACGAGTTTAGCGGTAGATTTGGTGTCGACGGAGGCTGGGTCATCGAGTGCGCAGAATTCGACCTCAGCCCGAGCACAATCGATTACGGCGTTGTGACGCGACAGAAAATCCCATCCTAAGATTACGTCATGGGAGCACGATGAAAGAACGATTAACTCTATCGTGTACAGAACGTTCTGAATGGTCACACGGGCTGTACACACTGCGGTCGGTTGAATGGGCTGAACACTGGCTGTACGGAGCGACAATCCGGACAGAGGCGTCGTCACTTTACGAACTGAGCGGCAAAATTCAGCATCGATAACAGAAACAGCAGTCCCGGTATCCACAAGAGCGACTGTAGCGACACCTTCGACGAACACATCGATGACATTGGCAGGTGAAGAGTGAGGACTTGGACAAACCGAAACTTTCGCAGTTCTTGCCTCAGGAACTGCGTCGTCTAGTTTCCCTGTTCGCTAGATGCAGGCCGTCGACGCATCGGCGAAGGTGAACGGGGACGCGGGGAGGGCGAGCGGAAGTGGTCGAATCGGGGGGCGGCGATCAGCCTGCTGGCGAGCTTGCGCTGCGGTGGAGGGAGCGTAATGCGCGTTTGGGTCAAACGGGAAGTACGGCTCTCGGGGGTTGTCCTCGGTGGGTTGCACCCGGCGGTGACAATACCTTGCGACGTGTCCGGGGTATCGACATACGAAACATATCAGTCGATTGTCGAGCGTGCGCCACGGGTTGGCGGTGGCGGTGACAGTGCTGGTCCAGTGGACTGGAGGTGGGGCATAGCTCACAGGATGTTGAACAGGTGGTGCGGCTGCTTTGCGAGTGGGCATGGGAGCAACCGCAGCGTATGTGAGTGGAGCAGCCACCAGATTTTGCTCGCGAGCAGCTGGCAGTGCCTCAGCGACCTCTCCTTGAATCACGCCATGGAGGGACGATGGCAGTTTCCTGAGTGAAGGGCACCAGAGAGAGCTGTCGTGCGACTTCTTCGCGAACAAAGGCTTTGATTTCGGCTATTAGCGACACCTGGTCATGTCCGTTGGTCAGACTGGACAGTGATGTCCAAGTCGTGGGCTGGAGGACGTCTTGTCAGGGCTCGCTGCTTCCGCAATTTATCGTAGCTCTGGCATAAGCTAATAACGTCGTTAACAGTGGCCGGACTCTTCGCCAAGAGCCTTTGAAAAGCGTCATCATCAATCCCTGTCATGATGTGCTTGATCTTTTAAGTTTCCGTCATTGCTGCGTTCACGCGTCCGCACAGGTCGACAACGTCTTCAATATAGCTTGTGAACGTTTCACCCGTGTCTTGTGCACGTGTGCACAAACGCTGCTCAGCTCGGAGCTTTCGGACGGCGGGTCGGTCAAATACTGCCGTAATTGACGTTTTGA
Organism: Rhipicephalus appendiculatus; assembly: GCA_030522465.1. Taxonomy (NCBI): domain Eukaryota; kingdom Metazoa; phylum Arthropoda; class Arachnida; order Ixodida; family Ixodidae; genus Rhipicephalus; species Rhipicephalus appendiculatus. The sequence goes on from JALIZH010018612.1 coordinate 113,096, forward strand.
ACAGCGGCCACGTTCGGACGTCTCCCTCGTGGTTCCTGAACCAAAGGCTGGCCACACCCGCGAGGTAGAACGACACGCGTGTTAACTTGTCCGCGTCCGTCCATTTGTTCAGAGCGCTCACCCATTCGTATGTCGAGAGCCAATCTTCGACGTCGTTGTCGTCTGTTCCGCTGAAGATTGGGGGGATCCCGCTGGTGAACACTACCAGGGCAGGTGGCAGTTCCCGATGGAAGCGTCTGCTGGTCGGGCGTCGGGCATAGCAGAAGGTAGCCGCCGAGAACGGAGATCCAGGATGGTAGAGGGAAGCTTGAGGGAACGGTACCCAGCACGGCTCCCCCCAAATATAAAGGAGATTTAATGAGCGTAGCGCTGGTAGCAATGCATCGGGCACAGTTCACTAGCTCGAGCCTCTGCTGCAAGCTCGATGTTGCTGCCTCTGCGCCGGAGTACTTCTGCTTCGTTACAAGTATTATTATTACAAGAAGGAATCAGTCGGGCTGTCAAACATAAAACTCTTTATTTTGTGTCCGGCAAATGAAAAGTGAAACTACGAGCAATAGGGAACCCAAGCTGAGGTTTGGGCGCAGCGCTCGCGTGGCTGTGCTCTGCGTTACTGGGGATGGATGCTGGCGCAGAACGCGGTTTTTTGTCGGATTCGGTAGTGGTGGCGGCAAGGACACGTGCACGCATGCGCTCACCATTCGGCCCGAAGCTCTGCTACTCAGGAATAGTTACATTGTGACGCACCACATATGCAATCAGAGAGGTTTGCGCGTGCATGGAAGCCGGGACGCAGTGCTGTGGCGAAAGAAAACGCACCGTGCCTATTCCTAGTTACGATAAAAGCAGTGACGCCGCGCGACGTTGCTTTGGAAGCCTATTCGCCATGCCCATAGACTGTCGCGCCGCCAAGCGGAATTCAGGAGCGTCCTCCCGAGGAGGGTCAGTATGGCAGCACTACGCAATCGTTCCCGCGTTCGGCTGTGCTGGCCTGAGTGTTAACGCGTTAGTAAGAAACGAACACTACGACTTTGCATGTTTCCTGCATCAGTGAACAAACCGGGCCCTCCGTCGCATGATAAATCAGCTGATCCGTTCATGCGAGACGTGAAGTCTTCGTGAAAATACGTGACAACTTGCGCTCTCAATGATAGCACACAATGTACACATATCAACTTCGCGAGGTTTTCTGTAGCCACGTAGGTTAGTAAAATGTTATCGTCTGACATATTCAGTTGAAACTCACCTTATTTTACTTGCATATAGCATACGTCAGTGCTTTTGTACCGCATGAATTCCATAGCATTGTAAGCGTGAAGTCACGCGGACGCATAACTAAGCAATCTCAAATTTGCCAGCGCTGCGCCCTGCTGCACCACTTCTGTTTGTATGTTTGTTGATAGGTGGCACCACACTGCAAGCAATTTGCTTGTTGACGGATTTGAGAGCAAAATGCTCTCCGCGCCCAATTATAGGTGGTGACACGGAGTGCTCGAAGTCGTTTGGCGGAGGAAATTCTTCTGACTGCTTTCAGCAGTGATGTTGAAAGAAACCGTCTTGACGACGAGAATTTTTCACTGAACGTAGAAGGCAGTGAAAGCACCAAGGGTGACAGCGACGATAAACGATCAGCTGGTAACTCACGAGGAGTGAGTTGCAGCTCACGTTCCCCTCGTGTGTTAGTTTCTTCACGCTCGTAAGTCCCTTTGATTGTATCTAATGGATAATATCCTTGAGCGAGATCAAAATAAAAGCATCGTTTTTCTTGTGCATTGCATGGAGCGCAATTATTGTGGAAATTATGGAGCGCCGCATGCCGCCAACACGATCGAGCTCGACCAGCGAAACGAAATGGTTAGAGCGATGAAACGTGCAGTCACGGCCACAATTCACGCCTCTGGGCTAACTTCTTTTGTACTTCACCGGTACCTTCCGAACGGCATAGTTTTGAAGTAAAGTGTGGGATTGGGCTTGTTGGTATTCCATCATTAAACTGCTCAGCGCAAAAAGTAGACACGGTACACATAGAAAAGACGAGGACCAGCGCAGACTTCCAACTGATTTTATTACAAAGACGCACAAATATATAGGCTACAGACAAAGTTAAGATCACATGTTTATCCGAAAACACAAAAGCCAAACAAAACTAAAAGGCAAGAAGGAACCCCTAAAAAAACCAAGTGATCACCCTGTAGCCCCACGTGCCGAAGAATCCAAATACGCCACTTCTTTTTCTGATAAGGATATCGATGGTTTACTAATGCAACTTCCTTGAGCTATTGATGCGGCCTCAATTATGATTAATAATATCTGGGGTTTAACGTCCCAAAACCACGATATGATTATGAGAGACGCCGTAGTTGGAGGGCTCCGGAAATTTCGACCATCTGGTGTTGTTTAACGTGAACTGACATCGCACTGTACACGGGCCTCAACCATTTCGCCTCCATGGAAATGCGACCGTCGCGGCTGGAATTGAACCAGCGACTTTCGGGTCAGCAGCCGAGCACCCTAACCGCTATACAACCGCGGCGGACCTCAATTATGATTCTAGTGCCTTCGTTAGGATTGGACGCCAGAACTCTTGTCTTTTTTCAAACAAGTGCTGGCATCCACAATCAGAACAATGAGAGGCCAAAAAACCATCCCTTCCCACATTTCTTACTTTCTTACTTTCAGGCAATGTTCCTGTAGTCTTACATTAAGGCACCTGCTCATCTGGCCGACGTACCTTAGTCCACAAGGCAAAGGTATACTGTAAACAATTCCGCTTTCACGCTCAACAAACTTTTTACGGGGCTTAATTTTGCAATGGCTCGCGGTACTTCCTACGAGACTAGTTCGGACACATAACTGAGATAGTTTATTCGGCGCGGAAAAAACCACCGACGCACCCGCTCTTTGGCCTATCATTTTGAGTTTATGTGAAATGCCGTGTAGATACGGTATCACTGCAACCTTCTCGGGGCTTGTTTTCTGTGCAGCAGATTCTCCGTTTTGACTAGACAGCTGGCTATCCCAGTTCCTTGCTAGTTTCCATTTCTGAGAAGTTGCGCAGACAAGCAAGGGTAGGTGACACGTGGGGCACCTCACAGGAAACAAGTCCCGCGAAGGTTGCACTGAAACCGTATCTACAAGGCATTTCACATAAACTCAAAAAGATAGGCCAAAGAGCGGGTGCGTCGGTGGTTTTTTCCGCGCCGAATAAACAATATCAGGAAAATCATGACTAACTTGTCATGAAAAGTATGATTTACACGCCATGACCATAGTGCTCCTGAGGCCATTTTCTTAACTTGATATATCCATGAATTGGTACGATGAGACATTTCTGCATGACACCATAAATGACAGGTTGTAATATGAAAATCATGACGTGCATGCCATGTACAACATGATTTCCATGACACGCTCATGGTGCGCTGACGGCTGTTTCGCTAGCTTGATATACACCAAATTTGGTATTGCGTCATGTGACCTTATGATGAACATGAATGCCAAGTGCTCATGTGGAAATCATGACATGACATGTCTGCCACGCTCATGGCACGCTCGCGGCCGTTACGCTACCTTGCATTACACCAAGTGTGGTATTGTGATGTGACTGTATGACGAATATTAACGACAAGTGGTAATATGGAAATGATGACATGTCATGAGCAACACGACTTGCACGCCCGATCATGGCACGCTCGCGACCGTTTCGCTAGCTTGATGTGCACCAAATTTTGTGTTGTGTGACGTGACTGTATGGCGAACCTATGACAAGTGGTAATATGGAAATCATGACATGTCATGTGCAAGATCACTTGCATACCACGCTCATGGCGCGCTCGTGGCCGTTTCGCTAGCTTCATATACACCAAAATTGGTATTGCGGGACGTGACTGTATAACGAACATAAGTGGCAGGTGGTAACATGAAAATCTTGGCATCCGTGTTAACTACCACGCCATTTACATGCCACGCTCATGGTGCGCTTGCGTCCAGTGCACTAGCTTGATATACACCAAAATCGGTATTGCGCGACGTGCCTGTATGACAAATATAAATGACAGGTCCTAACATGTAAATCATCATATGCATATTATACAGCATATTATGGAATCACTTTTTTGCGGACATGGGGCTAGCAGGATCCCACCGTGTGCCACCCAGTTGTTACGGCTGGCCTGCTGCAGGAGCCGACCAGTGGGTAGCGTGGTGCTGAGTGGAGGAGTCGAGCCCAAGCTCATGGAATCCAGGAGCAGAGAGCCGAGGCAGTGAGCGACCCGTGGGGAAGAAACTTAACAGAAGTTTATTTACAGCTTGAAAGAGGACAAAATCGTCTCACAAAAGATTCGTGCCGAGCGAGAGCTCGATGGCTCGTTATATACAGTTCATATCTGTTGTTAGGGAAATGCCTTAATTAGAAATGTCCGATCACTGTATGAGCGGCCGTTTGAAGGGAACGTCCCTCCTACGCTCATGGTCAGCGCCTCCAGGAGGGCGTCCACTTAGCCTTCTCTCCATAAACGCCACGAGTGGAGAGAGGAGGGGGAGTTGTCCCTTCTTGAAACTGTTAAGTTTTCATGAACAATGACAGCCATCCACACCTGCAGACCACACTTCTCAAACACAGGTCCCCTGAAAGATATATCGGCAGCTGCACTCAGTTCAGGCATCCTTTCGCACATGCATTCCACCACCAACGAATACCTCATATACTTGAAAGGCGAGGACCGGGCCTTTGGGGACATCGATGCATCGTTGCCGCACCTGCAAGTAGAAGCGTCCGGTTCATATCAAGACGGCAGGAGTAGGAGACAAACACGTTCTCTTCCGCGAGAGGGGGGGGTTCCCCCAGTGTCCAAGAAGCCTGAAAGACTCTTCTGTGGATGGTTGGCACAAAGCCTTGCAAACGCTTTGTAACACAGCTCTGATCCCGGCCGCGGCGGTCGCATTTCGATGTAGGTGGAATGCTACAGGCCCGTGTACTGAGCGATGTCAGTGGATGTTAAAGAGCACCAGATGGCAGAAATTTCCGAAATTCTTCTGATATTGCGCAATAACATCAGAACTAGCATATTTTGTTTCGTAATGTGATACAAATTATAAGCAGGTTCATCAGATAAGATGTGTGGGTATCGGGCTTGCTGCGTCCCGTCCGTAGTTAAAGCAAGGACGACGGAGGATTCAGGTCAAAACAAACAACAATTTATTTAACTAAACGCGGCATACGGTAGGGTCGGCCCAGAGACTCTCGGCAGTGAAGCGGCGACCATGGTTCACGGGCAGCAACCACCGGCCAGCGCGGGTGGCCGGATCCGTCCTTCTCAGCAGCCAAGTCACCTTTCCCCTGGGTAGCGCGTAGGCTGCCCCTTTTGAAGCGCGCAGATGGGCCACGTGCACCGCCACTGCGCAACCCGTGGCGCTATCTCTTGATAGCCGGAGTGCGTGGTTCCCACAGATGTTAGAAATCCAACACAGAAACTATATTATGCCCACTCAATATCATTGTCTGTAAGGATGAACTTGATATCGTTAAAAGGCATATAGTGAAATCTATGAAAATGTTAGGCGATCGAACAATGCTCTTATAAAGTTGTGACATCGCTGGTTGTCACATAGAAATGCGCAGTAGGCTTCGAAAGTATAATATGAGAGTGGAGCGAAGAAGAACGCTACAGTGGGGCATCATCTCCAACGTTATTTACAGGATCTATCTTAACCATGAATTGCTCGTGGATGCCGCTCGCGCTCGGTGTTCGTGAATTGAACCATTGCTTGAGCAACTGGTCGGCCCCGACAGTCCTCGGCCCTAACTTCGATCCCGTACCATCAAAGCAACTATATCTCAAGACGCATCTCGGCAGACGTCCCCGCATGCGCCCACTGCCCCGTCCACCGTGTGCTCTGGCCCCCCCTCGCCTCTGTTTTTCAACGGCAATGACGTGGAAAACTGGCTATCGACGTACGAGCCAGTAAGCGTTCTCAACAAATCGGACGACGCCGCGAAACTGACCGACGCGCCTTTTCACATCGCTGTTGTAGAAAAAGAAGTGGTTCAATAAAGGATGGGGGCTCGTAGAGAAAAGAAGACGATGAGGTTCGAATGGGCCCTCTGTGTCTGCGTCAGTCTCTCGCGTTTTTAACATTATTTTGGTGCCGAAAACCCCGTGCGGATACGTCTTATTCTCTTCGCATGCATCGAGGGGCTTTCTACTCTGCCACTACAGGTGAGGAACGATAAACGCCGACGCGGAGATTGACTCCAGGGCAAGCCAGCTGCGAGATCGCGCCTAACTTCGACGAATGGATCGACTGAAGGCCAAGCGAGCGTCCCGACGAGCACAGAATACCAAGGTAATTCAGGAAGCCAGATCTCTTCTGAGTACGCCCGATGTTGACATTACCAAGCTCAAAGGTATGCGTGATCGTCTTTCTTCAAGTAACGACAGGCTATCGAAGATCGATGACGAGATCGAGGAACACCTACCGGTGGATGAGTTAGGAGTCGAATATGCGACTGCTGCCGAGTACAACGACGAGGCAATCAGCATGCTTGCCGAATTAACTTGTCGGATCGAGGCGCTGGAAAGAGCCGAGAGAGATCGTGCTGCTACTTCGCAAACGCTACCTGTGCAGCCTAACGTCCTCGAGAACGCTGTTCTACCGCGCAGTTTCCCGCGACCTAGTCTTCCCAAGCTCGATATGCCAACGTTTAAGGGAGATATAAATCAGTGGACTGGATTCTGGGAACAGTTCGAGCAGACAGTTCACCTAAATAACACCCTATCGTCCACAACGAAGTTTTTTTACCTGCGGCGATATCTTGCCGGAGAAGCAGCAGCGGCCATAGCAGGACTGACAACATCTGAGTCCTGTTACAACGACGCTATCGATATCCTCAAGGAACGCTTTGGTGACAGAAACCGAATCGAACAGCATCACCTAGCCTCTCTAAGGAACCTTGGACATGTTAAGCAAGGCACTGACGTGCGAGGTTTGAGACGATTGTACGATGCTACGCAGCTGCACATTCTTTGCCTGAATTCTGTCAACGTGCCTACCCTAAGCTTCTTCGCCATGCTTATCGACATACTGCAAAAGGCTCTACCGTACGACATCGTTCTTGCGTTTACTAGAGAGCAACGAGCGAAAGCATTGAGGAGTGACTCATCAAACGGCGCTCAATCTGTATCTGCATCAGCTTCAGCAGCGGCTTCCTCAGATGCCAAGTTGAAAGAACTACTAGCATTCATTCTTGTCGAGTTGGAAAGTCGTGAGCAATGCATGACGCCTAGCGAAAAACGTTCTGCATGATCTGAAACGACAGTAAAAGGTACCACAGCTTCTGTTTCGCACAATTCATTTGTAAAGAAAGCGAACTGCTTCTTCTGCCGCTTGAAGAAGCATGGCACGCGTGCTTGTGACAGCGACCTGTCTCTTGCTTCCAAGAAGGAGAAACTTTCCAAGGACAACAGATGTTTTCGCTGCACGTCCAGGGGTCACCACGCACGAGCCTGTCATGTTAACCTAACGTGCTCATCTTGCCATGGGAGACATGCAACAAGCATGTGCGATCCATCGTACTGCAAATCACGGGGCAATGCAGATGCAACAGGAAGCTGCACCGCAGTATTCGTTTCCCCCCGAAACAGCAGTGTCAAACTCCACAGAGTTATCTTGCAGTGGGCAGAGAGTAAACAACAAGGGTAACGAAGTATATCTTCAGACCTTTCGTGCCTTGATCGTCCACAATAACGAGCACCGCTGTGTCAGAGGCATTCTGGATGGTGGAAGCCCCAGGTCCTTCATCAAAGAAGTAGCCATGAAGATCAATTTCAAGGTCGTAGGAGAGACTGGGATATCGTTCAACACGTTCGGCAGCGCATCCCCTACTCGAACTGAACGTCGGAAAAGAGTTGAGGTACCTTTACGCAGTCAACAAATCACCCAGGTTTACCTTGTACAAGCTATTGTGTTCCGGTGATATGCCACGACATCGCTGCACCATCAGCTGACAGCGATTTTGTACAACAGCTGCGTTTGGAAAACAAGTTCCTGGCTGACGACCATATATATGTTCGTGCACGTCGATGAAGAGCCAGAACTTAGTGTTCTGACCGGATCCGACTATCTGTGGAACATTCTGACTGGTGAAGTCATTCGCAGCACGGAAGTTCAAGGGCTCACAGCCGTCAACACTTGCTTCGGATGGACGCTGCAAGGACCGATTCGTCAGAGAGGCTTTCTCGATCACAGCACTAACTTGATAGTTTATGTTAGGCGAGTGGACATCAGCAAAGTTGAAGATCAAAGTACCTCGCAAATTTTACGATCTTTCTGGGAGCTGGAAACAATGGACATTGAGGACGTTTATGATCCGTAGACAAGCGAGACCCTGGATCACTTTCGAAAGACCAGCCGAAAGTCCAACGGCAGATACTCGGTCGCTTTGCGGTGGAAAGAGAGATGCAAGCACCTCATCCGTGATAATCGCGACATAGCCGTCAACCGTCTAGAGAAGCTGGTGAACAGACTATCGCGACAAGAAGGATTGTTAGACCGCTACGATACAGTCCTTCGACAGTATATGTTACATGGTCACGCTGAAGTTGTGCCCAAGGATGTTCGTGATCACCATCCGGTTTACTACATGCCACACCGGGAGGTCATCAAAGAAGAGTCACTGACCACCAAACTCAGGGTTGTGTTCGATGCATCGTCCCATGGCCCAGGGCTACTCTCACTGAACGACTGTCTGGAAAAGGGAGCCAATCTAAATCCAGGGCTTCTGCGCGTGCTACTTCGTTTTCGATGGTTCTTAATCGCCCTGAACTCGGACATCGAAAAAGCATTCCTGCAGATTGAAATACAAGAGCCAGACAGAGACGCCTTCCGATTTCTTCGGTTCGATAAGGTACCCAAAGAGAAGAACGCTAATGTGGTCGAATGGCGCATGATGCGCGTGCCTTTCGGGTCAACGTCAAGCCCATTTCTGCTGATGGCTACTATCTATAACCACCTAGACAACGCTGGTCCTGAAGACGAGGTGCTAGCGGCGAATCTGAAGAAGTCATTTTATGTTGATGACTTGCTTATTGGAGCGGATACGTTCAAAGAAGCCATTGAAGTTTACGAAAGAACAAAGGCAATCATGAATGACGCTGGGATGAATCTTCGAAAATGGAGAACCAAAGACAACACACTGCAAGAAGTTTTTCTGACGAAAGAAAAGCCGATAGATGGAGGTATTAATGACACTACGGCTGTATTGGGCATGCAGTGGAATACAAATTGCGACAATTTTGAATTTACTCTCAAGTCAGTAATGGAATACTTGACATCAAGAAAGGCAAATACAAAACGGCATCTATTCAAGACGGCCTCCAGGATCTATGACCCACTTGGAGTACTCTCACCCTTCACAGTAACAGCCAAGCTTCTATTTCAACAATTGTGGGTTCGGAAAGTTGCATGGGACGAAGAGTTACCGAATGAAATTGTCACACCTTGGAATAAATGGTGCACGGACGTCCTGCAGCTTCGCTCGGTGAGAATTCCGCGCTGCGTAAGAAGCAGTCTTCAAGGAGTCACGGATACTGCAGAACTTCACATTTTTGTGGATGCTAGTTTGAAAGCATACGGCGCATGTGCTTATCTGAAGGCAACCAACCTACGAGATGAGTCTATTACTACGCTCACAGCAGCGAAATGTAGAGTTGCACCGATGAAATCGCTCACATTGCCGATGTTGGAGTTGATGGGCGCAGTTATCGGAGCAAGGCTGCCGAAGTACATCCGATCTGCGTGGGATTTCCGAGTTTCCTTGTACGATGTGGACCGACTCTACTACTGTACTGAGCTGGATCCGAGGAAGCCGGGACAAACTGAACCAGTTCACCAAAAACAGAGTCAAGGAAATTTCAAGTGTAACATTCCCAGAAGAATGGCGTTACTGTCCTGGACCAGAGAATCCCGCAGACCTGATTACACGCGGCATGTCTGCAAAGTCTCTTTTGGAAAGCCGCGTCTGGTGGAACGGTCCAGAATGGCTCCCACGAATGAGTTCGAAATGGCCTACAGAACCCATCATGGTATCAGAGGAAAATGTAGACCTTGAAACAGAGCCTACAGTGTTTAATGTACTCATTCAGGCCAAAAGGAAAGATGACACGTTCATCGATCTGACGAGGTTCAATGACTTACAGAAGTTACTGCGCGTCACTGCGCTGGTATTACGCTTTGTTGGAAAGTGCCGACATGCGCAAAACACCGCTCAAGGCAAGATTTCCGCAAGAGAAGTTGGGAACGCCGAAGAATTATGGATACTTCGAGTACAGAAAGAGGTGTTCAAAAAGGATATTTGCCAATCGTCGCGCGGAAAAGACGCTAACAAGGATTCTGCGCTGAGAGATCTACATCCATTCTTTGGTCCCAAAGGAGAACTTTGACTTGGCGGAAGGCTTCAAGAGTTGGACGGTACTTACCAAGAGAAGCATCCCATCATTCTACCATGTAAACATCAGTTTACGCGATTAATTGTGGCAGATGCACACTGCCGCGTTTAACATGGTAATGTTTCAAGTACAATGATTCAAGTGCGACAACAATTTTCGGTGATAAAAGCAAGGGAAGAGGCCAAGAAAGTCATCAACGCATGTTTTCTGTGCAAAAGATGCAATGCAAAACCTACTGATGTCAAGTATGCGCCTATACCCGTAGACAGACTAAGAATGTCTCGACCATTCCAAGTGGTAGGCGTAGATTTTGCAGGCCCGCTTTACGTCAAACAAAGGGAAACTGAGTTTGGCGCCGTGAAGTCTTTCGTAGTGCTTTTAACTTGTGCGAGTACCAGAGGGGTACACCTCGAACTGATAAGTGGCCTGTCATCAGCAGTTTTCCTCCTTGCGTTTCCCAGATTTTTATCACGCAGAGGAGTTCCTATTACTACTTACTCTGATAACGCCCTGGCATTCAAGAGAGCATCGCGAGACTTGCAAGACATTTGGAGCGTCATGAGTGGATCCCCCTTTTCCACTTTCCTTGCTTCCCATCGCATCGAATGGAAGTTCATTGCATCAAGTGCACCATGGTGGGGAGGATGGTGGGAGAGACTGATGCGGTCAGTGAAGTCGGCTCTTCGCAAGACACTCGGAAAACAAACGCTCGATAGCGAACAGCTAACAACACTGCTCGTGGAAGTGGAGACCGTAATTAATTCGAGGCCACTGACTTATACGTATACGGACGCAAGAGAACCTGCTCCGATCTGTCCAGCCAATTTTTTAGTCGCAAATTCTCTGTTGGCTGAACCGGTGGATCGCGGCGAGGAATACCAGAGCCGAATTTTGCAGACAAGCCAGGACGACCTGAATAAAGAACTGCGGCATAGGAACAAGCTGCTCGAGCACCTGTGGCTTCGTTGGAAGAAAGAATACCTACTTGAGCTTCGTTCGCTTCATCACTACCCAACAGCGACAGATAAAGGCTAAAAAGTGAACGACATAGGGATCGTCGAGGAACCCAACGCCTCACGATGTGTTTGGCCACTCGGAAGAATAACGGAGCTATATCCTGGACGCGACGAACTGGTACGAGCATGCCGAGTTCAGACTCAATGCGGAAAAATTACCAGGCCTGTGAAAAAACTACCCACTAGAAATACCATCACTTTTGGCGGGCCGGGAGAATGTAGAAAAAGAAGTGGTTCAATAAAGGATGGGAGCTCGTAGAGAAAAGAAGACGATGGGGTTCGAATGGGCCCTCTGGGTCTGCGTCAGTCTCTCGCGTTTTTAACAGCTGGTGTGGCCAACCTGTGGTGCATAACATGCTGATTTTACCGCTAAAAAAGACTAACGCATGTGAGAGACAGGCTCTTGTCCTGTCTCTCAGATGTGTTAGTCTTCTTTCAGCGCTAAAATCACCATGTTCTGTAATCACTAACTCGTCCAACAACAAGTTCTTATTAACCTGTGGTACACTGACCACGAGGCGGAAAGTGCTTCATGGGCCACATTCAAGACATCCGTAGTTGCTGTGTTCGGACGCCCTGCTGCGCGCAAGGTTGCAAGATGACGCTTGCAGGAGCGCGCGCAGCAACCGGAAGAATCATTCACCAGCTATATTGAAGACAACCTGGACTTCTGCGAACGAGCTGACGCGACGGTGTCAGAATAATACATCATAAACTTCATGAAGGCATAGAGGACGCTGCCTTCAACATGCATAATAACGTAGCGTTTTGGGCGTGTTGGTATGTCATACTGTAGTTTTTTTAGCGCACGAAAAAAAACAAGGACAGAGAAAGGCGTGACACACACAGGCGTTAACTTGCAACAATGTTTATTCTGGAAACAGGGAACCACATATATAGGTCAGTGACGACGTTCAAAGCTTGTGCATGCCCATTTTTCATGAGTGTTCAATTCATGAGTGTTCAACCCGCGAAATAATCGAGGCAGAAATGATTGATCGGCTGGCAGACAACTGTATTTGAAAACTACCGATTGCCCTTTCCTGCAAGGAGTTAGCCTATCTACGTAAAGATAGGTGAAATTGCAAATGTGCGTGTAATCATGATGGTTGTAAAGCGATGTTGCCTATATATGTGGTTCCCTGTTTCCAGAATAAACATTGTTGCAAGTTGGCGCCTGTGTGTGTCACGCCTTTCTCTGTCCTTGTTTTCTTTTTTCGTGCGCTAAAAAAAATCTGCAGTTCAACATGCAACTTGCTAAGAACACACAGTCCATGATAAATCATCGGTTTATGCCAAGGTTAAGAGCAGCTATGGCTTCAGCGCTCATAGACTCGTCGCCCATCATCAAGAGACGAACACATTGCTTGTTTGGCCGAGAGTCCATACTGTTCCGAAAATGCAAACCTTCATGCGGGGCAAAGTTGCGCGCCAGCTCTCCCTGGTGCATTTCGCCCACCCGTCGTACGTACAACAGCTCGCTTCGAACATCACGCCTTAGCTCCGCCGTGCGATTGACCAAGAAATCACCGACGTCTTGCCAGACCACCAGCTACATCTTCCTACGCCCGCGCCCTCGGGCTACGCTGAAGTTCCATCACCCCAACAGGTTCCGGCGCGAGAACCGCTCGGCTACGCCGATGTCATCGAAAGACCCTACCCACTCTCTCCTGCTGTATCTCTGTTATGCTGGCATCGTGGCTGGGCCCTGGGTGCAGCCCGCGATGAAGCCCGACAGTAATTACACCGCGACGAGAAAAGAATGTCTCACGATCACCTGGGCTCCTAATAAGTTCCAGCCGTATTTGTATGGCCACCCACTTGACGTCGTCGCGAACCACCACGCACTTTGTTAGCTGTCGTAGTTCGAAGACCCAAATGGCCGTCTTGCCCAACGGGCAAAACAGCCGGAGTCTTCGCCTGCAAGACTTCGACATCCGCATGCTGCACCACAGTGCACGACAACATTCAGACGGCGTCGAGCTCTCGTGCTCTGCCTTGACTGACGACAATGCGTGCTACTCAGTATCTGAGCTTATTGTTTCTTTCACCGGCATTGACACCATCGTCTCCGAGCCCTGGATTGCCTACCTCGATAACAGGCCTGTTCTCGCATACATCGACATTACCAACCACACACGCAAAGCGCCGTCGAGCTCAACATTTCACCATTCGCGACGACCTCCTCCACCGTCGTAATTACAGATCCGATTATCCCAAGTGGTTGTTAGTAGTAGCGCCCAGGCTTGTTTCGAAATGTGCGTAGCTTTCAGCGCCGATCCACCCCTTGCCCATCCTAGAGTTCTCAAGAGTTACCAGTGCATCGAATAGGGCTGTCACTCCGTGTACCGCTACGTCTAGAAGTTCGTGCGCTCCTGCCCCGACTACCGCCGTTGGAAATCTTCAATCCACTTCTCGCCAGCTGGCCTGCGCCCTTAGCCTTGCCCTAGCAGGCCCTTTAACCGCTTCAGCATCGATTCGTACGGACCCCTTGCGATGGCAGCATGTTAAAATCACGTAGGAACCGCGTGGTCATTGTGGCAGTTGACCACATCACGCGATATGCTGCGACTGAAGTCGACAGTTGGGCGTAATCCCGCCTGGCCGGGGAATGACATGAACGAAGAAAACAAAGCGCCGACCAAAGTAAAAATATACTCTTACAAAGACGTTTCGCCTCCCACATGCGAGCCTTGTTCACAATGGAGCATGAGCAGCAAGTTCGCTTATCTATAAGGTCGTCTAATCACTTGTTTTAGGCAACGCGCATACACTGGCGGAAGATTACCACAGCTCTTGTCTAGCGTGTGCGCAGTGGTTTGAATAAACAGTTTCTAGATGAAGTCGTGGAAAGAACTTGTTGTTGGGCGAGTTGAAGAGTTTTAGATGCGATGCATCTTATGCTCGGGGCTCTGTCCGTCCCTCCCGCGTCCCCCCGTCGCGCGTCCCCCGTCCCGCGTCCGGCCACTTTCATGAAGTAGGGAAACACCCATTATGCGAACCAGAACACTGTAGTAATATGAAGGCCGTCAACCACTACCAAAGTCATCAGAGTCATGGCCGAGATCACAGAGAGGCTGCTTAGCAATGGCTAGGCAGGTGGTGTCTGTCGCCCAGGTTGACCCCATTCCTTGATCTTGCTTTCATGTGTTTGGAGGGGGGCTTAGTCCGTCCCTCCTTCGCGCGTTCCGCGTCCCACAGCACCACAGCACATGCGCGTCCCCTCCCCCCTCTCTCTCTCCTCTCCTACGCTCACCCTCTTTCTCTCCTCTAGGAATCCTCTACTCTACGGAGCAGCCCCCCGCGTCCCACACCCTTTGAAACTTTATTTTATTTCAACGTTCGGGATGCTGAGGGCCGCGGTCAAAAAGCCTCTAATGGGCTTGACTGGGACCACGACCCCTTACAAATTGGCGGCATAGGCAACATTGTTATTATCACGAAAATGTAAAAACTGAGCAAACAATCTTAGCGACAGTTTCTAAGTGTCTAATAAATAATAAAAATTGAAATATAATGAACTCGAAGGATAAAACTGAGAAAAATACAAATGATCGTCATTATTTCCTTATACATCCGAAATCATTGAGAGTGTAACGATTCAAGAAATACAGTATTAGCACCAAAGTGAGATTGGGCATGTGCCCATACGCTTAGTATACTTGCAATCAAAAGACGCACAACAAATGTGCAAGGGAACAAAATAGTGCTTGAGAAACACAGAAAATTTGCAAACAAATTACAGATACAAGTCGAAGTAACAGCACATGGAACATAGGCAGCAAAAAGAAAAGAAAGAACGTATGTGTTCATTTCACTCAGATGGCAGATGAAATGACATTCAAGTGAAACGGCAAGAGAAAGCGCAGCATTTCTTTGCCGTAGTTAGTGCGCATGCGTGGAATAAACCACGTGTGATTTAAGCGAGTGTTATAAAGAATGTTGCGGTGGATTAGTTCACCAATGGTTCCCAAAAAAGTTGTCGCTTTTGGAACCTGCCTGGTAGCGTTTCACAAGAATTGCGCGGCAGTATTCTTGTAGAGTTAGTAGATTCATGTCGTGAAATATGGGGGTGGTGTGACTGCGATAAGGAACATTTAAAGGCTCTTACAGCCCTTTTCTGTATGACGTGCAATTTACGGATATTTGTTATTGTGGTCGTACCCCAAACCAGATGACAGTAGTTAACGTGAGATAAAAACAAGGATTTATAGATGAGAAGTTTCACTGCCTTGGGTAGCGGGAAACGCACCCGGGATAAAATGCCCGAAATCCTTGATATAGTGCCAGATAGCTTTTCAGTATGGGCGTTCCAAGACATGTGTTCATCGAAAATTATTCCCAGACACTTAATACGCCGTACTATCTCAAGTTCTGAACTGCCAAGTTTTAGTGGAACACGATAAGGGGTTTGTTTATTTTTAGGCGTGAAATATACAGCTTTTGTTTTTGATACGTTTAATTTTAAACAGTTAATGCATGTCCATGCGGCCAGGTTCAGCAGTATCTCATTTGCGTCATTAAATAAGTTTTTGTAATTTTCAGCAGTAAGAAGCAAGGTTGCATCATCGGCGTATATAATACATTTCACAGACGTGTCAATTTTTACAATATCATTTATGTACATGCAAAAAAGCAAAGGCCCTAATATGCTCCCTTGTATTACACCCGCTGAAATTTTTAGTAAAGTGGAGGTACAGTTGCCGACGACTACCTCCTGCTGCCGATACATTAGGTATCATTCAATCAGTTGTAGGAAAACACCTCGAAAGCCATAGTGTGCGCATTTCTTGAGCAGTGTAGTGTGATTTATTGTGTCGAACGCCTTTGAGTAGTCTACGAAGATGCCCAAAGTGTGTAGTTCGCGTTCAAAAGCACTGAGTATAAATTCCTTCTGCTCTAAATGAGCATGCTCAGTCGTACGGCCTTTGGTAAAACCGAACTGCGAAGAAGTGATGATGTGGTGCTTTTCTAGGAAAGAAATCATACGAATTAGTTTTTCCAGTCCTTTTGAGATTACTGGAAGTATAGATATCGGCCGGTAATTGTCAAGTACATTTTTATCTCCTCCCTTATACAACACAACCACTTTTCCAACTTGCAACTTTTGTGGGAAAAATCCGGTGGAAAAAAACAAGATTAAATATATGCTCTAATAATTGAGCAATGATATCTAACACGTGTTTGATGGGCTTAATCTGTACACCATATGCGTGACAACACGTGCTGTTTTTCACAGACGAAAAAGCATTTGCAACTTCGCTGGCTGTTGTTGGCGCCAAAAACGCACTCTCAGAGATCCTGTCAGATAAATACGTGGTACAAGCTGAATTGTGCTGTTCCTTTGCTAGAGACACAAAATAATCATTGAATAAGTTTGCTAAATGATCCTTACAAATAACGTCACCGTCTATCACAAGCTCAGTAGGCCTGAAGTCATCACTGTTGCGGCCAAGAAACTTATTTAGCCTACACCAAGCTATGTCTTGTTTACTCATTACATCTCTGTTGAAGATTTTGTTTAAGTATTTTCTCTTTTCGTAACGCAGGAGACTGTTTACTTTATATCGTTGGACTTTGAAACGTTTAAGCGTTTCTTCGTGTTTGTTTTTCAGGAAGTTTTCGAATAATTTATTTTTTACGTTTTATTTCCTTAAAACAAGTTTTCGTCGGCCACGGTTTTTTAGCTTTGCGCGTATGCTTGAGCTGTTTGTACGGAAAGCATTTCTTGTAAACACTTAGCAGTTTGTCATGAAAAAAATTATAGGCGAGTTCTGGTTCTTGCTCGCGATACACGTCTGACCAATCAGTTAACGATATCTCCCTTTCGAAATGCAGCCAATGTATATTCATTAATATCTTGAATAACCGTTGGTTCTTTGAGTTGGGATGGCTCATGATTTACGGCTTCGTTTATCAGCATAAAGATGGGAAGATGATCACTGATGGGTGCGCTTAGTACGCCGGACAAACATTTCATAGCTTCTATGTTAGTAATGCACACATCAATTAATGTCGCACTGTTTTTGTCAATGCGGGTTGGGATGGCGATGACATTAGAAAACCAATTTGATTCAATAACTTGACATAGTTCAACCTGACTTTCTGATGGTTTCGCAACGTCGATATTGAAATCACCTGCAAGAACTAGCTTACTACCAGTGTCTCCAACCCAACTTAAGTATGCATCTAAGAATGCTAAAAAATTCGACTTGTTACCACTTGGACGGTGGTATACAGACCATAAACAAAACCATCACTTTGTACAGCCAATATTTCATAATCATTAGTGACGTGGGAAAACTCTTGAACCAGCCGAAATTTTACTGAATTTTTAGCCATCATCAAAACACCACCTCCTATTCTTGTTGAGCGATTTAAAAAGAAGGTTGCGTAGCCGGGTGATTTTAAAACTTCATATTCGTTCCTGTACCATCTTTCCGTCATCATAACAAAATGAGGTTCAGTGGTAAGAGTTGAAATAAGAGCCGTTATTTGGTCTTCCTTATTTCGTGCAGATTGCGCGTTAAAATGAATGAAGAACATGCTATTCGTTTTCGTGGCAAGTAATGCGCCTAATTTTTCGAGCGTCACATAATCATTGTCTGCCATTTTGCTTTTTAGGCAAAAATCACTTCGTTATCCAACAGTGACTATTCTCTCATTACTGATAGGTCCTGCACGCTGGCGATGACGTGAACTCGGCTGTCCTCAGTTTTCCGCGCCTTGATGCGACCATTGTCCACCCAAAGAAACTTCCATTGCTTTTCTCTCTTTAGTGAGAGCGCTTGTGCAAACAATCTTTTGTTGTCGGGTGTTAGGTGGTCATTTACGTACACATTGGCGCCTTGTAACTGAGGAAAGCCAAGTGACTCGGTTGTCAGACGGGCTCTGCGTGTTTTACGCAAAAATTCATCTTTCTTGACCCGAGAACAAAATCTCGCGATTATGTTCGTGTCCTTTTTCGCTGGCACGCGGTATACAGCGTCGATATCATCCTTCTTCATAGGGCAGCCAATTACATAGCCAATTTTCTGAAGAATGTAGGCACAGACCTCACCCTTTTTACATGGCACACCCTTTATGTCAACGTTGTTAATTCGCGAACGCTGTTCCATGTCAGCCAGTTTAGCAGCGAGTTCATCATTAGATTTCTGCAGAGACTTGTTTTCAGCTGTGGTGAGCTCATGTTTCTTTTTCATTTCTTCATAAAACACCGCCAGGCCTCCGCGGAACGCGCAGCACAGTCACAGCGAAAGCCGGAAGAGCGGCCTTTCTAGAGCCTTTTTTAGGGGCGAAGCTCCTTAAAGCGGCACCCGTTCGTCCCTCGTCGTTGTCGTAGTCATAGTCGTAGTGCGTAACCAGTCTTACGCTTTGACCTCCAAGGTGGTGCCGGTGGGAGATTTCTCCTGTGCGTTGTTGAACAATAAAAAATTCGCACCGTGCGCGTTAACTAAAAGCCGAATTCTTCTGTCTCTCATTCCCCATTAGCAGCCATTGGCATGTTCCAGTAGGAAACGTTAAAAAAAAGCCGACTTCTGCTGTCTCTATTTCCCAGTAGCAGCCATTGTTTACCTCCAAGGTAGTGCCTGGTGAGATTTCTCCTGTGCGTGATTAAACAATAAAAATTTTGTTCAAAACGCCGTTGATTGATGAAATAAACCAACGAAAGACGCCAGATGTTTTCTAAAAGCAAAACGAAAAGACGCCAGATGTTTCTAAAGCAAAACGAAAAGACGCCAGCTGCTTAACGAAAGACGCCAGGTGTTTTCTAAAGCAATGGTTTTATAATCAAAACCATATCGCGATACAGGTTTGTAGTTGACGATGCTCGTTGCCGTCGGTGTGTGCTCGTATGCATAAGGATGCCGCTGCAACCAGTGCAAGAACCACTTAGCTTACATTTCACCGACCACAAAGCGGTCATAATGAAAGGACAACGGAAACCAGCAATAAAAGTTTGATAAAACATTTAATCAATCGTTTCACGTCATTTTTATCGGGCGAATGAACGGAAGAAATTTCACGGTTTAACCGATGATTACTTCCAGGAGCTTCGCCCAATCTCATCATCATTCACCTCGTGGATCTGCCTTCAATTTTTTTTAAACACTCTTGGGGCAACGACTACAAGCGCACTTACATGGTACCCACTACGCCATAAATCATCATAATTTTTGTGTAGTGGGGAAGCGTCTACTATACCAATATTCTTCATTCGGAAAAGCGCGGTACCTGCTACACACTTGTAACGCATTATGTGTACTTTGTTGCTTCTGTGGCTGACGACGATGAAGAATTATGCCATTTTGTAATGGGTTGGAACATTGAACGACCCACTCATTACGCAATTCGTACCCACTCGTTACGCAATTCGTATTGTGTGACGCCTGGTTGTTACTTTACTGTTCTAAAACGCTTTACAGCACACGTTAACGCGATTTCTTACCCGACATGAAGCCTGCATAGGATCAGTTTGCACTGCAGTTTCAAGCAGTGGCGTAGCTCAGTGGTAGAGTGCTGGGCTGCCACGCAGAGGACCCAGGTTCGATTCCCGATCTGTCATAGGTGATTTTTTATTTATTTAGTTTTTTCTTATTTCGTGCGATATTGGTTACGGACACCGGCGGCGGCGGCGGCGGACAACTACGGCGCAAAAACGACCCTTGTTGTGATCTCATAACAGCTTTCGCTGTAAAAGTGTTGATGGCAGAGACACTTTCACGATGCTGTTCAACTTCGGCTCGAAGCTGTTGCACTTCGCGTGACAGTTCCGCATTTGACGGCATCATGTAAACGTAACAATTACTTCAGCAGAATAACTACTGGCACCAGCAATCGCGACAACAAAAGTAGGAGCAAAAATCAGCGGTGCAAACAATGTTCAACCAACCAGCGCAAAGGAAGAACGTTGCTCAGTGGACTTGACTTTCTGCTGCCACGACTGCCGCTACCAACATGCTCCCGCGTCTCACCCCCCCACAGCGCATGCGCGTCCCCTCCCCTATCCTCTCCTACGCTCACTAGAGATGTGCACGGGCCGCAATTTCGCGGCCCGGCCCGGCCCGGGCCCGATGCTTGCCGGACGCGGGCCAGCCTGGCCCGATGATGTATAGAGGACGGGCCGCGCAGGCCCGGCCCGGCGTGTCATACCCAAGGCCCGGCCCAGCCCGGCCCGGCCCGACTCGATCAACGACGCAATAAAGCACATGGCAACAGAAAAATGAAAATGTATTCATTAAGAAAAAAGCGGGTCGTCCTTCTCTGTAGCTTCTTGTTTTTTAATTGTTGATATAGGTCGACAGCGCCTGAGTGCAAAACCATTCACAAATTATTGTGCAGAAACGAAAGGTTGTCCATGGATTCGGGCTTCAATCGAGTGCGTCGTTCCTGCATTATGTATCCTGCAGCACTGAAGTTGCGTTCGCTGCTGGCGCTTGTAGCTGGAATCGCCAAAATCTTTCTTGCAAGTTTGGCAAGTTTCGGATAGTTGTTTTCTTTCCCTTTCCAAAACTCAAGAAGTTGTGCTTCGGAGCACGCGCTGAGTGATTCAGTACGCACTTACTCGCTAACTTCATCCCGGTTATGCGTGCCGTCATCAATGTCGCACCACTCGCTGAATGGTTCCATGCGCTGAATTTTCGCAGGATGATCTGTAGACGCGCTGCATGGTGCTGGAAATTGAAATTATTCCATCAACTACTTTGCGTGTGCGTGCACCTCCTCACGCTCTTCTGGAGAAAGCATGAGCAGATGCCTGAGCTGCGGCCAGAGAAATGTTGCGACTTTATGATACATGGCCAATTTTACTTTGGTGCACAAAAAACTCCGCGTGCGTAATTGAATCTTTGACATTGCTGAAGGTTCATGTGGCCTATCAAGGATTCTTGCAATTTTTGCCACGTGCAGTATGGCAAGCTGCAACGTTGGACACCTGTCGGCTTGTATTATAATACAAAGGAACAAGGACAATTCCGGCGCATCATCTATATTTTTGGCTTGATTCGGGCTTTTCATCAGGCCCGAGCCCGCCCGATAAATAAACAAGGAAGCCCGAGCCCGGCCCGGGCCCGAGGTGAAAAGACGTCGGGCTGCCCGAGCCCGGCCCGCGGGCCGGGCCCGGCTCGGGCTTTCGGGCTACCCAAAGCCCGTGCACACCTCTAACGTTCACCCCCTTTCTCTACTATAGGAATAATCTACTCTACGGAGCGGCGCCCGCGTCCCGCATCCACACAGCGCATGCGCGTCCTCTCCCCCCTCTCTCCTCTAGGAATCCTCTACTCTACGGAGCGGCTCCCGCGTCCCACTCCCCCCGCAGCGCATGCACGTCCCCTCCCCCCTCTCTCTCCTCTCCTACGGTCCCCCCCCCCGTCCTCTCCTCTAGGAATCCTCTACGGAGCGGCGAGCATGACAGGTGGTGTGACAGCTCCATACTCCGCTGGGGGGCGCCACGGTAGTTCCGCGGTATGAAAATGAGAGAGCGCGCGCGCCTCATTGTCTCTCCTGTGCAGCGCCGCGATGAGCGCCCGGACCGCTGCCGCGAAATGAGAGCGGCGACGTTCCTCCCACTCACGCTAATTATCTCCCCGCTGCTTCGCATCTACACATGGTTCCCTTTAGCGGGAGATGGGAATTTTTTTTACCGTCGCGATGACGGAAGCATCTTCCCACTTGATCACGTGGCCCGTGGATACAACATGCTCCGCGAGAGCATTTGACGTAATGACGAGAAATAAACAAAAAAAATGACGCAAATCCGAGCGAGGTTGACGGCTAGTCAGGAACCTTGAGTATGGAATAATTAATGGCCTTGACATTCAGCGTGGGTTTAGACGGCGCAGAATTGGAAGCGTGGTTTGAAGAGCGAAAATCTCGAGTGCTTGAGCAGAGGGTCGCAGAACGAGAAGCAATTAAGCAAGCGCTGAAAACGCCGCTAGCAATTATTTGTTTCATTTATTTTATTTTTTTATTTTTGTTACCCTCAATCGCCGAAGCATTACAGAGGGGAGCGGGTTACAACATGAAAAATACAAAGCAGCGAAACAAAACGTGTTATTTTGTACATGAGCCAGACTAAAGCAAATAACATCTCTACTCAATGAAACGCAACAAAAGTGAAACGTAAAAAAAATATACGGGAA
The DNA here is from genome assembly GCA_030522465.1 of Rhipicephalus appendiculatus. Taxonomy (NCBI): domain Eukaryota; kingdom Metazoa; phylum Arthropoda; class Arachnida; order Ixodida; family Ixodidae; genus Rhipicephalus; species Rhipicephalus appendiculatus. The sequence goes on from JALIZH010018612.1 coordinate 135,698, forward strand.
TCACAAAGAGAAAATAGTTAATGTGGTAAAGTTATACAATACTAGCAACAAAATGTAAAATTGAGAAATGAGAAATCAAGAAAAATGACACTAAAAAACTCAAGAAACTGCTGGAAAACGCCGGCATCTTGACACGTGTAGACAGAAAGTCGTAGGGAGGGGGGAATAGATCGGATGACTAGGGAGGGCTATCGCTAAGTAGGTGAGCTGATAAATAATGACAAAATAGGGAGTGATTAGAGATGGAAATGATTTCACCGAGGACTTGAAGAATCAGAACAGACAAAGTTTCTGCTAAGCAAGCTGAAGTCCAAAAGACGCCGGTAGCAACAGAGAGGCTCGAGATGGCGTTGGTCAAATATACATGGAGAGTGCGATGTTTGCTCTCATTACGCTGCCTGCAGGCGCGAACCTCGCCATTGTTTTTTCTTTAGAGCCCGGGGCTCAGCTAGAGAATGGCACAGAGGTGGTTAGCCAGGAATTTAGCGATGTCCAGGTTGAGCTCGACGAAGCAGAGTACGGCTTCGGAAGCACGGAACGAAGTTCCATAAACGATGAGTTATGCTTTAAGACACTTGAAAAAAAGCCAGCAAAAGCACGGGACACAAGAAAGAGGCAGACGCAAACATTGCTGTTTTTCACTGTTTTTCACTGGGTGACGTTGTAGGTGATACTGATTTGCTGCACATGCGTTGTGAGGTTTCTTGGATGAATGCTTCTCTTCAATAAAGTCACAGTTGTTAGTTCCAGCAGGGTTTGCGTCTGCCTCTTTCTTGAGTTCCTTGCTTTTCCTGGCTTTTTTCAAGTATCATGAACCAACTGGCCCAGATTTCAACCCTTTTGCTTTAAGGCTGCTGAGAGAAAAAGCCCGTGTATTGAAAGGGCCAGAATGCCTCAGGATAGTTCCATAGAATGAACAATAAAGGCTCTTCAAGGTGATGACGGTGAATGCCGTACAGTGAACTCGGAAGTGGTTACCACAGATTCGCTAAGTGGGCCGCGAGCAGCGGCAACAGCTGATGCAGACATGTTCATGCACCACGGCAATAACAAACACGATAGGAAAGGGAGGCCAACTTCCCCGGTCAGTGAAAATGAAACTAATCAGAGTACGGAAACAGAGTACGGAAACACAGGTTAAAGGTGTTCGAATAAGGTCGCAAGATATAGGTCAATATAAAAGGCAAGGGCCTCACCTGGTGGCTTAACTGGAAACGAAACGTCTTTACAAGAATATATTTTTATTTTGGTCGTTGCTGTGTTTTCTTCGTCCATACACTGGGACTGCTGCGCTTCCGACAGCTACAGCGTCCGACGGTGCTTCGTTCCTGCTTCGTCGATTTATCCTGCGTCGCAGGGCACTCCAGCACCTTCACTCATCGGTTGTATTCGTACACGCAACTGCTAGTTTTTCTAGACTTCCAATTACCCCCCGGGACGAAAAGGGACCCGTCCGCCGACCTAACAACTTGTAACTATCAGTGGAATATAGTACGGCTTGAGACACTTGATGTTTTCAATGTCGCGTCCGCGAAGGCCGATGTCCAGGACAGTTGAACGGGTTCATTCGCATAGTTGACGGCCGACGCGCGTTCGACGACTCGATAGGGACCTTCATACTTGGGCAGTAAGCTGGAGGAGAGGAAAGGCACAATGGTAGGAACTGAGAGCCACAAAGCGCTCCAGGAAGGAGGGTGGGTGCATAAGTAGTGTCGCCGCGAGTGCTTTTCTGGTGGTTTTGGTCATTGAAGGTAAAGGACGATGTGAACTATCACTAGACAAGTAAACCGTGGAATCAGTCCTAAACTAAATGTTCCTAGGAGATCAGAGAAGCGAGGCACGAGTACCGGTCTCACCAAGGTGCGTGGTGGATGGCAGGTTGCAGAGTGGAGTTCGCAGACAGATGGACGGAACAGTCTTCCAAGGCTGCTGGTCGAAGAGGAGGCACCGACGCCGTAGCCGCGTCCCGGCCGGACACCTACGCCAGAGCTCGTGCCCGAAGCCCGACAGCTCTGCGTGTCCACGGGCACAGGACGTCTCGAGGAAGGAACCGTCAGAGACGCGTCGCCATGGCCTGATCGTACGTGGCAAGTCCTTCCGGGCTCAGCTGGTCACCAAGGCACAGGTCTGGAACCCGACCGCCGAGGAGCGTGGCCCGTCTTCTTCGCCGCTTCTCTCGTGTCTCTGTCTCTTGCCACCACACTTCGTCTTCTCTTCCTAGCGCATCCCGTGGCCTACTAAAATTGGTGCTCGCTCTTCTTTAGCATTTTATTTTCCAATGCTCGTGACACTTTTGCGTTCTTCTTCAACTCGATCTTGTGATGGCGCGTATTTTGAACACCAGCACACGTCACTCATCGCAAATGCCCCCCCTTTCATTATTAAAATACTGCGCTATAGTTACTGGGATATAAAAAGTTAGAAAGGACACACGTTACGTAGTGGACACGACAAGCGCAACGTAGTGGACACAAGTGCGTTGCGCTTGTGTATTTTAATCATGAAAAACCAACTAGCCAAATACCTGACTTTGCCCCCTTTCATCTAGTTTTTTTTCTAAAAAAGCTGCTGCGACATGCTCGCTATATAAATTACTGCACTGCACATGTCCGCCGCACAGTTCACTATACAGTCCTAACCATCAAGCTTGTTCACCATATTTACATTCATCATAAATGTTTGTATTCCAAACCAACAGTTCACGAGACAGTCGAAGAGCTACACTGAATACTAAACTTAACACTTCACGTGCAAACACACAACAAGCAGAATGTGTAGAAGAAATTAATTCCGTTGCCTACAGTCACAACCAGAAGAAACCACAGGTTATTGACCCCCCCCCCCCCCCGAAAAAACATTTCTGGGTACGGGCCCGACCCTGACACTCAAGGAATAGCGTCCCAGATGAGACGGATGATATAGGCCTGCGATCTGCCACAAAAAGGCGGGGACACTTGGCAGCGTTTCCTTGCAGACGTCTGTCATAATATCAATGGCACTCAGACGCCCTGCGCATTTGACAGCCCAGCAAACATTGGAACACAGATGGACGCATTGCTTCCACGCGCCCCGAGTCAGACGCGTCCTATTGAGTGCTTTAGGCACGTCAACGCCTTGTCTGCACCGATCAGCTGGCTGGGGTTTGAAACTCCCAAAAGAACGGCCATATGCGTCCGAGGAAGCCCCAACTGACCCCTCGAAATTCTTATTGCTCAAAGAGCACTGCTTCTTTTTTTTATCCAGAGGCCGTGGCACTGCACTGACACTCCGCTATTACCCTCAATCACACCAGTCACTTAAACGGTTGTTTCTTCACCAGTTTTGACCTTTCCAGTTACGCCACTAGGTGCGGCCTTGTCCTGGTAATTGATGACCCTTCTTGCGACCTTACTGTAACACCATTAACCTTTCTGGTGCGCTAAAACCAAACCGCTGAAGGCCTAAATAATTCCTCTGAAATCACCGGCCACTGCAACCTAGAGCGATGCTTAAGAAAAGGGAGCTTCGACGGCGATGGTGGGGTGCGAGCCTAAGGTGTTCGTTCCTAAAAGGGGAGAAGGTTTTTTTTAGGAGCGAAGCTCCCTTAGGCCCGCACCCTGCTGTCGCTGCGTCCGTCGCCACCGTCGAAGCTCCCTGCAACATAGATGCGGTGCCGGCGCAGAAAGACAATAAAACGCCACGCGCGCTGAACGCCGAGCAGTTTGGTTCTAGCGCACCAGAAACGCGAGGTTAAAATAAAATAAGTAAGCTCTGTACACAACTTGTTCACTTTCACCACCTTTATCGTGGATTTCGAAATGACAACCGTCATTCTAGCGCACTACGGGCACTTTTTCGGAGGTAGTAGCAGACGCTCTGCCCACCCGGAGCCGGCGCAAAAAGAAAATGAAACACCGCGCGCGCCGGACGCCACGCGTGGCGTTCCGTCGGCTCCGTCGAAGCTCCCCGCCGCATCACCTCTCGAACCGCATCACCTCTCGACCCGCCGCATCACCCGCCGCATCACCTCTCGACGGAACGCCACGCGTGGCGTTCCGTCGGCTCCGTCGAAGCTCCCCGCCGCATCACCTCTCGAACCCCTTTCCCACCTATCTCCCTCTCCTTGCGCTGCGCGCGCCTCACACTCACTCGCTCAGTCATTCCCGCCACCGAGCGGAGCAGACGCTCTCCCCACACGCTCCCCAACCTACCGCCTTCATGAAAGCCAGCAGCGAGATCAGGCGCATAGTCATTTGCGTCCCATTTTGCACTGCTGGCTGCCCTAGGGCCCTCATCAAAGCAGTCTCCGAAAGGCTATTGAAGGATATCCAAGCCCATAAAAATGTTGGCCAAAAGAAAACGGTACAAAAGAGGAAAAACATGGTCGTTATACCATATGTGTTTTGCGTGACCAACAAACTGAAGAAAATAGCCAGGAAAGATGGTATCCCAGTTATATGTTTTGACATTCTCAGGCTTAGGTGCACATATATACCCTCTAAAGTGAAATGGGGGATAACCGCCGCCGTAGCTCAGTTGGTATACTAACGGACGCGTTATTCTGAGACCGCAGGTTCGATACCTGTCAGCGGCAAGTTGTCTTTTCGTGCAGTTTACTTACTACGAATAACATCCCAACATACTTTCCTTGGCTTTCTTATCTGTTAGTTCAAAATATTGTTGTGTCTAGCACACTAAAACGAGCCCTTCTATTGCCCCTTTTGTTCATTCATAGCGAGGGCCTCGTTCGGGCAGACAGGATGCCTTAAAGATATCATGCGAGAGATAATTGGTCAGCGGCTAGATCGTAAACAGGTAACGTGCTTCGTGACGCCAGCAGGCGGAAAAAGTGTCTTCCATTCTCGCCGTCATGGCTACTAGCGGTACTAGCATTCCCAGTCTTAGATGCACATATATACCCCATAAATTCGATGGTGGGATGACCGCTGCTGTAGCTCAAGCGGTAGAGCATCAGACGCGTTAATCGGAGGGCGATGTTCAAGCCCCCTGCACCGAGGACCTGCGCAAAACCGTCAGAGCGATCGTGCGGAAAGAGCTGGGCGAGCTACTTACCTTCACCGCAACCTCAAGAGGACTTGATTGCGGAAATCGTAAGAAAAGAAATTCACCAGTCACTAGGCCTCCCTGAGCTACCACAGCCTGAACCTGAAGCCATGACCTACACTGCTGCAGCGCGTCGTAATGCTCCCCCTGCGCGCCCACCTGAAGACGCCGCATCGACGCAGTCCCGCCGTCAGACACCGCCGCCGCCGCCACCGACGCCACACCGCCCACCTGTCGGCCAGCGCTGCACCCCGAAGAAGAAAGACGTTTGGCGAGCCCCTCTATGGAATGCATTACACCACGCTTCCAGAAGTAAATATGAAATTTCAAGAAAAAAATGTTGTTGGCCATGCATAACCTTTATGTTGAAATTTGAAAAGATATGTTGGTCACTTGACATAGGCTGGAGCAATCGAATTGATGACCTTGTAAAGGTCACAGTAAAGTACAAGGTGTCTCCATCAAGCAGACGCGCATCAGGCCACAAAAATCGGAAAGCTGGCTTGGCAGACACACAAGCACAGCAGCAATACTTTACCAAATTGTCTGCCACGGTGGATCAGTGGCTAAGGTGCTCGGCTGCTGACCCGAAGGTTATATCGGTGGAGGCGAAATGGTACTACGGCGTCTCTCATAATCACAACGTAGTTTTAGGACGCAGAACCCAAGATAAATACTTTGCTAAATCATCGAATAGTTGTAAACGCCGATAGAGTAGTTCAAGCGCTAATTTTCTCAATGAAGTAAATTTAGATATCTTAAAGAATCTTGGGTAGGCAAAATTAGAGTTCCTCACAGTGCTGTTTGTCAATAAAATTGTGGTTTTGGGAATGTCTGGAATTGTCATTTTATCCTGCACAAAAAAGCATGATATACCACGAAAATGTTTAAGTCAAGCATGTACCTACGCCAGAATAAGAAAAAAAAAACAAGAGACTAGTTTCGTTAAAAGACAACGGACGCTGTAGCGCAGGGTGACCTTGGATTAGGAAAAACTTCGTCCTAGTTCGTAGCACATGCTAAAAATTTTCTGCTTAAGCAACGCGAGAGCAAAAAGGGAGAGACACAACACGTGCACTAAGTTTCAATAGAATAGTTTATTGCGCACGAGGCAAATATTTACAGAGTGCCGGTGCATTCACACTGCACCAAGAAGCTATGCACTGAGGTTTGTCTTTTTACGTGTCATTTTTCGAAAGATATACATAACACTATGCAGGAAAATAATTGCGCGAAACTTGAAAGGGACACCACAAAATGTTGCGCAATTTTCCTGCATAGAATGAACCAACTAGTCCCTGGAGACGTCCTGATGAACCACATAACACTCATAAGTTCACAGACTACTGCACATTCAACAAAGTTTTTTTTTTATCCAACAAGGACAGGAACAGAGCGCTAACACAACTAGTACCAATTTTTTGCCATTTTCGCAGCTTATAGTATTATCAGTCCCGTGAGTTAAGCTCTGTCGGCTTACAAAAGCTTTGAGTTGTGCAAGAAATGTTCACAGCCACACGCTGTGCTGTGTAGTCCTAGCAACCCATCATTGACTTTATCTACAAGATTAAAATGCTCTCTTCACCTATAATCCATGCAGCAGCTTGTTTGCCCGACAGACTGCTTACTCCAGCAAAGAGGTATCTGATAAGTGACAGCTTCTGCACAGACCGCATTCTATGTCGTCTCTAGCTAGCAGTTGTCTTCTTCTGTGCCCGACTCCTAATTCTGCAAATCGATTTCGGCTTTCATGGAGCTGAAAAACTATTTGTACTTTAGCACGTGATATCAACCTTATTATGTAGGGCGAAATCCTGTGCAAGCGTGCGACAACAGCTATTCCATTTTGAGCGACATCACTGTTGGAACAGCCAACTAGAGCAATGGAGCGGTGCTTTCCAATCGGGCCCTCTGCGGGGCTAACACTTTTGTTTCTGAGACCTGTTGTGTGTGAATCTTTCCCATGTGCGGTTTGTACCGTTGAGTTGTGCTATTCAACTACAGAATAAAAAGGTTGGCATCACGTGCTAATGTACAAGTAGTTTTTTCAGCTCCATGCAAGCTGAAATCGATTTGCACAATCAGCTGTAAAGCACCAAAGCAAACGACTCCTGTAAAAAAAAATGAAATAAATGGCGCAGTAATTCACGCGTAAGTAACAGATTTCTCGAAGTAGTTCTAGCAACAGAACTCAAAGGCGATGCTCCTGATCACTGTTTGGAATGATTTCATTACTGCAAAAGCCAGATTCTATTCCTCGAAACCAATTATGTATCATTTCCGATACGTTTTGTACATGACAATTCAAAACGACGTCTCGAGCTTAAGTAAGATTTCTTTTTTTTTTTTTGCAGTGGATAAATGATTTTCCTAGGATTCTTGTCAGGATAATCTCAAAGGCTACGCTTTTGCATTGGAAACGCCAAAACAGGCGATATGAATGTCGGATGACTTGCAAAGAAAGTTATCGACGTACGTGGTCGCAGCGTTGCTTTTTTTTTTGTATCAACATATGAAAATTTATGTCAACAAGCAACGTGCTAGCTGCGGCGATCGAATGATCGCGGGTAATAAAATAGAGATAGGAACCCATCATTAGCTTTATTTACAAGATTTCAGTGCTCTCTTAACCTATAATTCATGCAGCTGCTTGTTTGCCCGACAGACTGCTTACTGCAGCAATGAGGTATCGGATAAGCGACAGCTTCTGCACACCGGTAAACTCGTTAAACCAATCAAAATTTACCATCAAGGACGTGTGGTGACCGAAACTAACTTGCGCCAACATCTCTAAATGCAGCAAGATTGGCGAGTTGGGCCAGTTAGGTTTACGTTCATGTTTGAAAATGCTCTAGAAAAAAACTTGGAGGATGCTTGCGCTTTGCCTTCAAGAGGAGAACGCGATAGCTTAATCGGGCCCCGTGCGCATAGCCTTCAACCATGCCGCAAGGAAAGGAACGTTTGTGCGCGTAACACTGGCCGTTTTAAACTACCCTAGAATGTCGACTGGAATCGCACTTTCTAAGTGCCCACTACGCCATAATTCTTCCTTTTTCCAAATGGCGAAGTACCCTCTACTCGTTCGTAAGGGGCCACGTGCACTTGCGTATGTGCACACTTTGTAATGGGTGGGCAGCTTTAAACCACTTAGTCGTTGCGCAACTCACATTTTTTGACACCTGATGCGATTCTAAGGAATCTGCCACGCAATGTTACATGCTTTAAGGAGACTCCTTCCACTACATAACATTCATATAGTGGTTATTTTCAAAGCTGTTTCAAGCAATGACGTAGTGCTGCAGTAAAGAAAAAAAAATGACGTGGCTATGTGTTAGGTAGAACACCTGCTTGCCAGGCATATGGCCTGGGTTCGAGTCTCACTTCTAACAGAATATTTATTATTTATTTTTATTTTATTATATTTGCATCTTTCTCGATTTTTCGGTCACGGACAAGATGATGATTTTTTGCTCACAACCAACGACACCGACGCCGACACCAACGCCGGAACGTCTGCGAAACGAGCTCTTGTACAGAACGTTTTCTCAACGTTTCCTACAAGACTTCTGGTGGGAAACGTTTCTTCAACATTGCACAATATACTAAGACGTGTAGATACTTTTCTAGTTGTTTCAAGAAGTTTTTTCGACGTTCCGTGTTTCGTGGGAATCGGTGATATAATTGCTCTTCGGGCGGTAAGAGGCGGTGTGTGATGGATGGAGCAGAACCGCATGACGTACCACAATGGTTTTTTTTAGTATTTTCCCGGGATTCCTGTGGATTAAAATGGCATTACGTAGATCAAAGTTGGCTATATCAGTTCCACAACAGGTCTGCAGCAGTATTCTACGGAACAGCGTGCCAAAGAACAACGTTCCGGGAACAAGTTCCTTTAGGGAGGAACGACAGACGCCCACCGTTCCGCGAGGAATCGGTGGAGCTGTAACGGTAACTCGTCACCTCTACAGAAGAACGGCACAGGGAACATCGTTCTTTCGTGTAGTGAGTGATGTTTGGGCCGTCACATGTATTCATATACGGTGTGATGTAGAAAGGAGCCGTGCGCAGTCAAGGCCGCAAACAAGTTTGCCCCAAATGAATTTCCACATTTCCGAGTCTTTCTGCCGCCTTCTTACAGTCACAATGATGAGACGATATCGTATCATATGCATCTGCTCAGGCATACACTATGTAGGCTGCCTAGCATAAACTACCACGTAGCGCTTCAGGAATGCGAGAGGCAGAGTTAGTAGCTTAAGCCGCGAACGCGTTCCACTTTCCGCTTGCGTCTCTCTCGCGGAGAAGGCGTGAGAGACATCAGGCGCGTTTGTAAAGCCTCGCGCATGCGTGTCGGTACCGCAGTAGTTGGAGCGCCCGGCACCAATCGACGCGGAATAAAAGGTCGTGGGTTCAACTCCCAGGTCATCTCTGTCAGCTAAACTGTTTCTTTAAGTTTTTATTCATAATCTGTTCGTCTGAACATTCCTAACGTCAGCGAAGTCTTGGCAGACCCCGGCATAAAGCACTTTAGCGTTAATAAAGAAAATACTCGCTGTAAACATCGCGGCGCAGTTACCGCGGCCAGGCATCTCGTACGAAATGCTGCGACGTGTTTGGCTCCGTATGTCTAGAAAAATTTTCAATTTATTGCCAGTCGAGCAAGGTGCGCGCCGTCATTAAGATAACGCCGGACACATAGCGCTCTATATCTGTATACTGAGGCGAAGGAAAAGTCTGAGAATGTGCTGTTTCCTTTTAATTTTGTTTTATTTAGTGCTGCGCCAATGCATACGTCATGGCGAGACCTCTGAATTAATTTATGTCAGCGCGCCACGTGATATCCGCCATGATGGCATAGTGGTCATGGTGCGCGACTGCTGGCCCGAAGGTCACGGGATCGAATTTCAGTCGTGGTGGCCGCACTCCGATGACGGCGAAATGCTAGAGGCTGGTGCCCTTAGATTTAGGTGCAAGTTAAACGGCCCCTCACCAGGTTTGACAATTTTGAGCTGACGAGCGCAATTCATACACTGAGCGTTCACGATCACGTCTGCCAAAATTTCAAACGCTACGCGCCGCGCAAATGGGTCAAATTTCAAGCTTAACGCTGCTCGCCCTTCCTTTCACGTGCTCGCGCCTAGATTAATGAGGGAATGACGTACACGGTGGAATGGCCCTACGTAGACGGCTGTGCACTGACGTCGACAACAGTAGCACGTGCCACTGCGAAAATTATTTGACACGACTTGTGTAGTTTGTAAAATTCGTTGCTTGAATAGATGAATAAAACTTGAGAGAAATAATGAGACGCACAAAGGAAATGTAGAAAGGGAAAATAGACAACCACCCGTTTGTAGGATGAAGCCACAAGGATATCCATACGGATTTCTCGGGGAATGTGTGCGTCTTTTTCATTTTTCTTCAGTCAATTGCAGCAATATGCGGGCCTAATGTGCCTCCGTTTCGCATGCGTTCGTGTCCCCGCGGTTGGCGCATCGCGCAGACGCCAGCCCTGGAAACGAAAGTGATGTTCTGGCGCGGTTGAGCACTCAATGTGCTCATTTATTCTATACTCGGCGACAACTTTTCTTGGCACTGCAGCGAAGGCTACAGAGCCAAATCGCGCGTATCCTACCGCTAATGAATGTAGTCCTGCTATTGTGTCCTTATTTTCTACTTGAGATATGAAAAATACTGCCTTCATTTTTTGCATGTAGCTCTTTGACACAGGACGCAGCCCACACCAGTAAGATATCCGTATTTGTTTTAATTTATAAGTTGTCACTTCGCGTTTTTGAACGCGTGAGAAGGCCGCGCCTTTTACGTGTACCTCGAACGCCAAAGCGGCGTCTGCGTCGATATGAAACGCTGATCGCGCACAGCCATCACTTTCTACAGCGGTAAGGAACGCGTGACATACCGGACTACTTCGCGTAGTAGTACATGTGCAGATGCCCCGCCTCCGTAGCCTTCGCTCCAGTGCCAAGAAAAGTTGTCGCCGAGTATAGCGCGTCCAAGTAAACGTAAACTGCGGCACTGGCTCATGATACCGCCACTCTCGTGCCAGTGAAAAGTGAAACGAGCGCGCACCGAGGCATCCATCCCGCAGAAACAGGCAGTAGACCACAAAATAACGCTGGTCAACAAAGCAACGCCGCACGCGTGCTCGGGGGCTGGGGTTCCTCGGCCGCGTCATGCACACGTGACCTTGCGTGCCATGACGTGTTGCTCTCGCTCGGACGCCGGAGAAGGCAGGGAAGAGATTTGGCTTGCGAAGGCTACGCGGGCCGAGTGGCAAGGGTCTCGAGCTCGCTTCCTCGCATCATGGTTTCGCGCCGCTTCAAAATACCGGTTTTCTCAGCGCCTAACAAACCGATTGAAAAAATTCTTGTGGCATAATGCTCTTCATCGGACACACAGCAACTGCCAGCGTCTATACTCCATCTCACAATTACCTTGCAGCACTGCCGAAGCTACGAGGAGTAAACAGGCAGTGTCCTTGCGCAGCACATAATATAGTCCCGGGCTTAATTCTCATTATCAACGAGGAGCAAGTGCTTTAGCTGTGCTTATCGCATGACGCGTTACGGCGCTACGTGGCAGGTTAGGCCCTTCACGCATGCACTTCGAAATTTCTGAAATAATGAAGAGATTACCGGCTGGTAGCCGTAATAACCACCCTAACCTCGGTGACGTACAGCAACATGGCAGCCCCCCATACTCCCCAGGACCACCCGCTTCCATCCGAATTCGTGCTTTTCACTGGCTCTCTGTCCGGACAGCAAGAAATAAGTGGCATAATCTGTCATCGCTTAGTCTAATCTAACGCTGAGGGCAAATAATCAGATATCTTCTTTCGCTATTATTTATATCACTCGTTTGTTTTGGTGCTGCTAGGACTACTGAGGCGATGACAAGCCGTAAAAGTGGTTTGATGTTAACTGAGAAGATGTTGCCACAACATTAGCGTCGGTGATGCGTTTACGATGCGAAACACCCTGACTGTCTATAGTTTTCTGTGCCAATAATTTGCTGTTCCACTCAAGAATGGTAGGCGATAGCTGCTGAAAGGGCGTCGACCGCGCTGACAAAAAAGAACTCGGTGAAAACGCCAGTATGAACGCTGTTATGAAAAGAACCGCGTTCCTCACAAACGCCAGCGAACACGCCCTGCAAAAGTGGGTTTCTGAACATATAGAAACAACGAGGTGGCGTTCCCGCAGAGGTTTTTGCGTTTTGTACTAATTTAAGGGAGTAAGTATCGACAAGGTAGGCGAGCCGACGCCAAAGAGACGACGAGCAGACGACGCGATGCGGATGAACACGTCTCGAGGGGGGCTTTCGCCTTTCCTATTGGCTAACAAGCCCTGCAGCTTCCACAGTGCTGCAAGGTACTTCTGAGATGGAGTATAACTAAAATTTGTTATGGGGCCTAGTGAGGGGCCCTTTAAAGAACACCGGATGGTGAAAATTTCTAGAGCTCTCCACTACGGTGCCCTTGATAATCGTATCGCGGTTTCCGGACTAAGAGCCTCAACATTTATTATAATAGATTCCTCGTGCTGCCATTTATGCGGAGAAATCGTTCGCGCGGTTCCTCCTTGCCTGCACTGACGATACATTTATCTCTTTTTAACACGAGATTGTTATGCCTGGGTCTACCAAGACTTCAGTGACGTATTTCCGTCACGGCAATGACGTCGAAAAATTTACACGATCAGATGTAAAAAGTTCTGTCACCGGGAGTCGAACCCTCGACCTCTCGGCCCGCGACAACAGATGCTGGTCACGCTATCCACTGCGCCATGGTCACTTCTTTTTTTTTATTGATTGCGCCACGGTCACACTCTCTGTACTCCATCTAAGAAGTACCTTGCGGCACTGTGGAAGCTGCGGGCTTGTTAGCCAATAGGAAAGGCGAAAGCCCCCGCCCCCCTCAAGTCGTGTTCATGCGCATCGCGTCGTCTGCTCGTCGTCTCTTTGGCGTCGGCTCGCTTACCTTGTCGATACGTGCTCCTTGCAGTGAATACAAAACGCAAAAAGCTCTGCGGGAACGCCACATCGCCGTTTCTTTATGTTTAGAAACCCACTTGTACAGGACGTGTTCACTGGCGTTTGTCAGGAACGCGGTTCTTTTTATAACAGCGTTCATACTGCCGTGTACACAGAGTTTTTTTACAGCACGGTCGACGCACTTTCAGCAGCAATCACGTACCATTATTGGGTGGAACAGCAAATTATTGGCACAGAAAACAATATAGACATTCAGTGTGTTTCGCATCGTCAACGCATCACCGACGCTAATGTTGTGGCGACATCTGCTCATTTAACATCAAACCACTTTCACGGCTCGGCACCTCCTCGGTAGTCCTAGCAGCATCAGAACAAACGAGAGATCTAGATAAGAAAGAAAAAAGATACCTGATTCTGTGCCCTCAGCGTTAGACGAGACTAAGCGATGGCAGATTATACCAATTATTTTATTGCTGTCCGGGCAGAGAGCCAGTCTGCACGAATTCAGATGGAAGCGGATGGTCTGGGGTGTATGGCGGCTGCCAAGTTGCTGTATGTCGTCGCGGTTAGGGTTGTTATTACGGCTACCAGCCGGTAATTTTTGCATTATTTCATAAACTACGAAGTGCATGCGGGAAGGGCCTAACGTGCCCCGTATCGCTGTAACGCGTCATGCGAGAGGCGCACCTAAAGTCCTTGTACATCGTTGATAATGAAACAGTTAAGCCCGGAAATATATTATGTGCTGCGAAGGGATACTGCCTGCGCACGCCCCGTAGCTTCGGCAGTGCTGCAAGGTATTTGTGAGATGGAGTATATACTGCATCTCACAAGCTGGTTGCAGCACTGTGGAAGCTACGGGGTGCACAGTGGCGGTATCCCGGCGCACTGCAAAATAGTAGGCTCATTTAGCGTGTATTTTTGTTGGTCTAATAACTACAATAAGTGCTTTTGTCTATGCTCCAATAATTTGAAACCAACTAGAAGTCCTTCGCTGTGATTATTTTGAGGATCTCCACTTAAGTATGGTACTTTGTTTTTTTACTTTTTGCCAACGTCATCGATTAAATAGTTCTTTGCACATTCACAGATTACGTTGAAAGTGTGCCAGAAATCTATTCACTGATTGAGCACTGATTTAATAGCATTCTTCAAAAAGCAATGAGGTCTTTATTGCATGCGGGCAGACAAACGCAGGTCAAAAAAATTGAAGGACACTTTTTACATTCCAAAGTGTGTTCGGCGAAAGCGTGTGGCCATTCCACTGATTATGCCATGTCTTTTTTCTTTTACACTCTCAGTGGGATAAGACACAAACCGAATGTGTGCGTGTTTTCTTTTTTATTTTTTTACCGCGAATCGCAGCGAGACGCGAGACTCATCTTCCTCCGTTCGCATGCGTTAGTATTTTCTCGCGCTTTGCGCATCGTGCAAACGCCATCCGCGTTCCAGCTCTTAAATTGACGGACCCTTTGTAAGGTCGAAAGTGTATTCCGTGAACGCCTGGGTTCATTGAGACGGCGTCGGTCAGAATGATTGCAAACTCTGGGCACAGCGACGCCACGCAAGCAAAGCGCGAGTGCTATGGAGTCCGACGCGACTGGCGTTCGTTTGCGCATCCCGGCGGCCACCTGGCTCCGTGCCAGAGCTCGAATGGATGGACGGACGGACATGGACGGATGGACAGACGGACGGACACCGGACGGACGTGAGAATGAGACATTAAAGGCTTTCGCCTTAAAGATTACACCATCTCCCGCTAAAGGGAACCATGTCTAGATGTGAAGCAGCGGGCGCTAACGCTTACACTGGCGGCGGCGTTGACGCTGGCGCTCATCGCAGCGTTGCGCAGGGGAGAAACCTGGGGAGGAGCAAAGCACGCAGTGATAGAGCGGTGTTTCCTACTGGAACATGCCAATCGCTGCTAATGGGCAATGAGAGACAGAAGACTCCTACTGGACACAGAGGCCCGCACTCCGCTTTTAGTTAACGCGCACGCTGCGAATTTTTATCGTTCGACAACGCACAGGAGAAATCTCCCACCGGCACCACCTTGGAGGTCAAGATCCATTGCCATATATACGGGGTGGCCAGTGAACGGTTGTGCAGCGCGAGCAGTCGGTTTTTTCAACCAAGAAACTCGCTAGCAGACGCTGCCTAGCAGACGCTGCCTGCGTCACGTCGCGAGGCGAGAGAGGGGAAAGCGTAGGAGAGGAGAGACAGGGGAAGACGCGCATGCGCAGTGGGGGGTGTGGACGCCGCGGGGAGGGATGGCTAGAGGAGAGAGGGGGGAGCGTAGGAGGGGAGAGAGGGAGGGGACGCGCATGCGCAGTGAGGGTGTGGCCTCCACGGGGAGGGGTGCTAGAGGAGAGAGAGGTGGAGAGGAGGTTTTTTATTTTTATTTTTGTTTGAATGGGTTTGCGTAGGCGCAGTGGGGGGTGTGGATGGACGGGCGCCGGACGGACGGACGGACGGACACCGGACGGACGTGAGCATGAGACATTAAAGGCTTTCGCCTTAAAACGCGATGCGGAGGCTCTAAAAAGTGGTGCGCCGTCCTTGGCAAACATGGCTTCCTCCAGTGTAGTAGCGGTTATCCAGCGGCCGTGGTAGTAGCGTCTAGTTCGTGCCGTTCTTCGAAAGTTCAATTTTACCCGAAAGAGGCGAAGACGCTGCGTTAAACGTCCTAGAAACGCTTCGGAATGAGTGCCGAGAAGGAGCCAGCATGAATTTTCTCGTTAAGAGGACTGCACAACTAACAAAATTGAGCGAGCGGACGCTGCACGAGTGGGCGTTTGGGAAAGAAAAGGCGGGCAAAGTGTCGGCACCGAAGAAGCGTTGTGGTGGGAAAGGACGCCAGCGCAAAAAGAAACTGGACAACTTTGACCTGGGAGTGCTGCGAAGGACTGTGCGCAGAACTGTGCGTGAAAAACAAACCTGCTGGTACAATAAAGACGCATGCCGACAATTTGGTTCTGTCCGTTTCGTGCTGACTTTGTGTAGATCGTGGAAAAAATCAGTGGTGGCATCACGTTATTTGTATAACTGTACATGATAATTATTCAGAATAACTCCTGCGATAAAGATCCCCACAGTGGTTTGGGTGTCTGAGCAGTCAAGCGTCAGATAATTTGGGTAAGGTCAAAGTTTTAGACATCTGCTTCAAGGGCGCTTGGTAGGTACAGACATTCAGAAATTGTCACCACACGTGCTTTTTTGGATTGCGCATTCTGGCATACGTAATCATGAAGAAATCCCGAGGTGTTAACCATAAACAGCATTGCTTTCAAACGACAAAATACTCCGTAGAAACAGGCGACCTTCAGATGTTTCTAGCGGATTCCGCGAGGAGCAATCGCAGTAGCGGACACCTTCTAAATACACAAACGAACAAACCCACTTCTTGAACACTGTGGTGTAGCGCATTTGGCATTAGGCAGGTTAACGTTTAAAAAAAAAGTTAAACAAACATGGTTGATTCCTCCGTCATAGGAATCGGTATAACACGAAAGTGAAACCTCTCCTTACAGAAGTATAGTTGAATGTTTACTGTACATTGATATAAGAAAGCTTGCGCAATGTCTCTTCGTGTTTGACAGTTATAGCACCGTTTAACGTGGATGCATCCACGTTGACGCTCGGTGGTGCATCTGCATCCCAACGACTAACGTCCATGATCAATGATTAAACAAACCCTTGTGGTCATATCTAGCTGTACGGTCAGAGCGGAATCAGAGGAAGCGGTGTGACAGCCAGAAGACCGTCACTGATTGGACGCCAAACTTGGGCTAAGGTCGCCTACTCGCGGCATTGTTATTGAACAACGCCGCCCGACCAGAGGGAAACGCAGCGCGCGTCGTGTATTTCCCCTTGGCCGCCTGCAATTTTTCGCGGGCGAGCTTAACTTCGGAACGAGGAGTTACGGCCACGCGAAGCACTCGCGCGTCCCAGAGCTATTTTTGATATGGACGGATGCTGTGAGCTAGGCCGATGCTAAAACTAAGGTCACCACCTAGCAGTGTGTTAATGCGTCGACCAAATTGCGCTTTTCCTATTCCAAACGCACCGAATGGAACGGACACGTAGAAACTACGCTTTGAAGGAACTAATCCTGCATTTCACGGTCGTAATACATTACTTCACTTTAGCAAGATCACTGTGAGAGGACAGTGGTAGATATAAAAGGCTTTTTTTAAAGCGTACAGAGTATGTGGCCGTGGCGCAGTGGATAGCGTGCCCGGCACCGTTGTCGCTGACCAAGAGGTCGTAGGTTCGACTCCCGTTGATGGAACTTTTGTCTTCTGATTATGCGTATTTTTTCGACGTCATTTCCGTGACGGAAATACGTCACTCAAATCTTGGTGGACCACGGCACAAAACACTTTCGTTTTAAAAAAATTTCTGTTCACCCGACCGGATTGGAACTGTGGTCCACTGAAATGTGAACAATGTCGTGGTGCGGGCACTCAACCGATTAGGCCACAGCTAAAAATGTGCGCGTATTAATACAACGCCGAGAACTCGCCTTCGTGATTGGTTGAAATCGGCCTAGCCTTCGTAGTGCTGCAACCAGCTTGTGAGATGGAGTCTAGATGCTTTACAAACTCGTCTTTTATATCTCATACTTTCGTCTGACAGTGCTCCTAGTCAGCGGGGTGGTGTCACTCTCTGGGATAGGTAAAGTGAAGTAATGCATCATGACAGTGGCCACAGAGATTACATCTTGCAATGCGTCGTTGCTACATGTCCGTACCATTCGGCGCGTTATTGTAGGAGAGGTGTAACTTAGTGAACGCGTTAAGACACCGCGAGGTCGCGAGGTTGCAACCTCAGCCCAAACGCCGGCCTCTCTGATAGCATCCTAAAAAGCTCAGCTAGAGTGTTCTAGAATGTTTTGAGTGGCGCGACCGCCTACCGTGGAGCGGCCCGTTTTGTGTAGAAAATAGCGGCGGCACTGTAGTCGATTACACTTGAAAGCGTCCCCCGCATCCCCTGTGCTTGCGGGAAGCTGTTAGCCGGTGCGTTTGCGGAAACGGCGATTGAACAACAAGAACATAGAAATGGGCGCTACATCGCAACTGAACTGCTTCAACGTGCAGGCTAAATCTAAATGCGCAGGTCGAGTGCCTGGTGTTTATCAAAGACGATAGTCTTTCTTGGGATACTTCAACGCAAAAATTCTCGTCTGTCTGTCTCTCACCCGATTCAGCTAGCTACTCGACCAAAGTTTAACCAATTTCTGAACGCCCAGCCATCTTGAACTGGTGTTTGCGTTCATACTTGTGAACATATTCGATCAAAAAGCAAATACTACGCATACTTGAGGCGCAGCATTAATATGTAAGTATCAGGTCGTGTGTTCTTTTATTAGAAAATACACAGATACGTAATTCGGAAGACTCCTGTGTTTTTTAGGCTGTGCTGAAAATGCGACGCTGTGCACGAACTGCGACGCTTTGCACGAAAAAAGCCCTGTGCCGACGATAAAGTGCTGCCGCTGGCAGTGGCCCTTGGTTCAGCACAAGTTCATGTTCTTTGATGGCGTCCATATTTCGCGCAGCGCCTCCTCTATTTTATCATTGCTAGCCAGATGCGCTCAATTCAACGTAGAGTAGGCGCTGTCTGAGGCAAGGCAAAACATATTTGTACGGCCGGCAGAAGACTACCGTCTTTCGATGACATTTGCAGCGAAGCACGCAGATACGAGGCCAATTTTTTTTTTTACGACGTGCACAGCGTAATTTCTCGGGCTGTGTTCACCCGAAATTGAACAGAGCACAATCGAGAGACTGGAGCCGTCTACAGACGAACACGTACCCCAACCTACACACACTTTCTAAAATACACCCCTCCGTATATCGCGATGAGTCCCCGCGGTGCGGAGGGATACCAACACTGACAAACATTACATACAGTTGTCCCGCGCGCCCTGTTGCGGCAAACTCCGCACTCATAAAACCACACACTTTGCCACATTGGTCGGGGGAGGCGCGACTCTCGGATCAGGCCTTGGGAAGCCAACTGGCAACCCTGGACCAGGCCCGGCGAGCCGCTATACCCAGGGGGGGCTCTGGACGAAGGGCCCCACCCACTTTAGTTACAATAGGAGGTACTAATAAACGTTTTGTAGTGAAGAGGAATGCCCAGCGCTGCAGCCGCATCCACAGCTGTGCGCGAGGCACGAGCCGGAGCTGCCTGGCCTGTTTTGCTGCTGCAACGCTGCCCGCACCCGTCCAGTTCTTGCAGTTACCGTTCCAACGCCACTGCCGCTTTTAGCCCAGTATTCACATTATAGTTTCTTCTCTCTCTCTCGGGTTGTGTTGAAGCGCGACAAGAGACGCGTTTAGCAGAGCGTTGCTTATGCTCAGCTAGAGCTCGGCGGCGCACGCCTGCCTCGCCTGGCTGTTACACCACGTTCGCCGCTTACGCTCGCTCCGAGAAAAAAAACGCTGCCGGGCTACAGGGGAGAAACGACGCGCATTGCGTTTCCCCCTAGTCCGGCGGTGGCGTTCAATGCGGGATGGCAACCTTAGCCAAGGTGCTGCGTTCAATCAGCGACGCTCTTCTGACCGTCACACAACTTTTAACACGAAAGTGTTTTATTCCGGGGTCCACCAAGGTTTGAGTGACGTATTTTCGTCACGGAAATGACTTCGAAAAAATGTAGATGATCAGAAGACAAAAGTTCCGTCAATGGGAGTCGAACCTACGACCTCTAGGTCCGCTTCAAGGGATGCCGGGCACGCTATCCACTGCGCCATCGTCACATACTCTGTAGGCTTTAAAAACAAGCCTTTTGAGATGCTTTAAAGCAAGCCTCTCACAGTGCTCTTGCTAAAGTGAAGTAATGCTTTATGACCGTGAAATGCACGATTAGTTCCTTCAGAGCGTTGTTTCTACGAGTCCGTCCCATTCGGCGCTTTTCGAATAGGAAAAGCGCAATTTTCTCGACGAATTAACACACTGCCAGGTGGCGACCTTATCCCTAGCATCGTCCTCGCTCATATCATCCGTCCATACAAAAATTGCTTTGCGACGCGCGAGTACTTCGCGTGGCAGTAACTCTGCGTTCCTAGCTGGCCCCGCGAAAAATCACAGCCGGCCAACGGGGAAGACACCACGCGCGTTGCAACATGCAACTACTTCTGTAAGGACACGTTTCACTTTGGTGTTATACCGATTCCTATGACGGAGCGATCAACTATGTTTTTCACACGAAAGTGTTTTATGCCGGGGTTCCCCAAGATTTGAGTGACGTTTTTCCGTCACGGAAATGACGTCGAAAAAATACGCATGATCAGAAGATAAAGAAAAAAAGTTCCGTCAACGGTTGTCGAACCTACGACGTCTTGGTCAGCAACATACGTGCCGGGCACGCTATCCACTGCGCCACGGCCACATTCTCTGAAGGCTTTAAAAAAAAGCCTTGTATATCTACCACTGTCCTCTCACAGTGCTCTGGCTAAAGTGAAGTAATGAATTATGATCATGAAATGCAAGAGTAATTCCTTCAAAGCATAGTTTCTACGCGTCCGTCCAATTCGGCGCGTTTCAAATAGGAAAACTGCAATATTGTCGACGCATTGACACACTGGCAGGTGGCGACCATACCCCTAGCATCGGCCTCCCTCATAGCATCCGTCCATACCAAAAATATCTTTGCGTGGCCGTAACTCAGCGTTCCGAACTTACGCTCGCCCGCGAAAAATCGCAGCCGGCCAACGGCGAATACACGACGCGCGGTGCGTTTCCCTATGGTCGGGCAGCGTTGTTTAATAACTCTAACGTGCCGCGAGTAAGTGACCTTAGCCCAAGTTCAGCGTCCAATCAGTGACGCTCTTCTGGCTGTCACCGATTTCTATGACTCCGCTTTGACCGTACAGTTACCACACGCATCTATGGCCGCAAGGATTTGTTTAATTATTGATCATGGATATTAGTAGTCGGGATCCAGATGCACCACCGAGCGTCATCGTCGATGCATCCACGTTAAACGGTGCTATAACTGTCATACACGAACAGAGATTGTGTAAGCTCTTTTATATCAATGTACAGTAAACATTCAACTATTTCTGTAAGGACAGGTTTCACTTTCGTGTTATACCGATTCCTATGACGGAGGGATAAACCATGTTTTTTTTCTGATTACGCTCTCACCGTTAGCTACTACAGCTACCGCAAGGGCTTGATCATTGATCATGGACGTTATTCGTCAGGATAAACATGTACCACCAAACGTCAACGTGTGTGCATCCGCGTTAAACGCTGCTATAGCTGCCAAACACCAGTAGCCATTGTGCACGCTCTCTTATGTGAATGTACAGTAATCATTCAACTATTTCTGTGATTCTGTGAGGACATATACCGATTCCTTTGACAGAGGGATCAACCATGTTTTTTCCAGATTGATGCGGTGCACCTGATCGCTGGCGTGGGAGCACCGCTCAACATGTTCGCCCTGACACTGAGCCTGAGAATGGATGTTTTTCGCAACGTTAAAATATCAGATATTGGCCAGCTTGACCCTGGTAGAGCACTTCGAAGTACACTCAGCAAAGGCCACGTACAAAAAAAATTCGAAAAGGTGAGCCGTGGTGAAATATTAATGTTCGTTGTGTGCTTCCGACACCAAGCGTCCCATAGCAGATATAACATGTAAATAAATGGACACCTTTAACGTAGCCATACCGTGGGTGAACTACAGGATTTGCCTAATACCGTTCATCTTCCTACAATAGCCGGCTCTGGCATCATTCTACGTAGGGATCACTAAGACACTGCGTGTAGTGTCATTTACTGACTTACGAAATTTAAAACCACCCACCCTATCCAGTGGTGTAGTCAGGGGGTGGAATACCGCGTTCGTGCCCCTTCACCCCTCCCAAAGTTTTTTTTCACCATTGCATGCAGAGCACAGAATGACACTCGAACACATCTGCCTGCTCGCCCCCTTCCCCTCAGATCAAGGAGGTGTCTCCTCTTTCCCCGAAGAGATTTCTGCCTACGCCCCTGACCCTTATGATCAGCAAGGCTTGGCTGGCAGGCATACCTCTGCCTGATAGCACCTTGACTTTCCCCTCACTACACGAGCGATGTGCAAGCAGCGTCGATCTCCATCTATATGGACAGTATTCTCTGTCCTTGACGCAAAAAGTGCTTTCTACCAACTGGTCTTGGATAAAGCAAGTTCGCGTCTGTGCACATTCACGACGCCCTGGGGAAGATATCGATTTCTTCGTGTTCCATTCGGTCTCGCAACAGCTCCCGAGCTCTTCCAACAAGCTATTGACAGGGTCTTCGAATGGCAGCTTACCGTCAAGCCCTATTTTGACGACGTTCTGGTCGCATCACGAAACCTTGAAGAGCATGAGAAAGACCTCAGGAATGTGCTCACAGCAGCACGCGCCAACAACCTAAAGCTCAACAAGGCCAAGCTCCAGCTGGGTTTGACAGCAATTAGGTACTTGGGTCACCAACTCTCACGTCAAGGTATCGCTCCAGACCCGGATAAGTGAAGGCCATCAAAGCCATAACACTGTCATCAAACAAGCAAGAGCTACAGACATTTTTTAGAATGGCAACCTACCTGACTAAATTTATTCCCAACTTCTCAGAAACGACAACACTTCTCCGTGAACTAATAAAGACAGATGTCCACTGGCACTGGACACAGCAGCATACCGACACTGTAGAGCTCATCAAATCGAAGCTAATGACGGCACCCGTGCTTCGCTATTTTGATCCATCGAAGCCAATCACCGTCTCAACGGATACCAGCTCCTATGGAATGGGCTCAGTGCTGCTGCAAGAAGGCAGACCTGTGGCTTAGGCATCAGTAGCTCTCACAACCACGCAGCAGCGGTACGCACAAATAGAAAAAGAGCTTCTGGCTGTTGTGTTCGCATGTCAGAGATTTCACTACTATACCTTCGCGCGACACATCACAGTGCAAACGGATCACAAGCCATTGATCGGTATTAAAAATAAGGACTTCAACAAACTGTCAAAAAGAATCCAGCGAATTATTCTTCGACTACAGCGATACGACATCACTATCGCCTACGTACCAGGCAAACAAATGACAGCAGCAGACACACTGTCGCGTGCAGCAGACTCATCGAACCAGATGCAAACACTGGATCATGATAAAGGGCTTCTAGTGTCAACATTGATCCAAGCAACTCCAGCAAGATTTCGTCAAATTGCAGAATCCACCGCACAAGACTCCGACCCTACAAAAGGTGGCAAGATACATTCAGGATGGGTGGCCACAGAGACTTCCAGACGTCGACAACAATGTCAAGCCATTCTACAACATCAGAAGCGAATTGCACGCAACAGAAGGCTTTGTTTGCTATGGCCAGCGGTTAGTCATACCAACAGCTTGTCAATCAACTGTACTCCAGACGTTGCACCAAGCGCATCGCGGAATTACTGCTTGCAAGAACTTGGCAAACCAGAGTGCGTATTGGCCTTCTTTAAGCAAGGATATTGAATCCTTGGTGAACAGGTGCGAGATATGTCAGTCACTTCGGAATGCTAATCCGCAGCAGCCATTGTTGGAGAGATCTCTACCTGACCGCCCTTGGATGCAGCTTGGCATGCATATTTTTCACCTTAGAGGCAAGACATACCTTCTAATAGTTGACTACTTCTCCAAGTATGTAGAGGTTCGGCAGATACGAGTACCACAACCTGTTCACTAATACAGGTACTGAAGGATACACCCGCCAGGTTCGACATACCAGATGTTGTAATATCTGACCAAGGGCTACCGTTTGACAG
The DNA here is from genome assembly GCA_030522465.1 of Rhipicephalus appendiculatus. Taxonomy (NCBI): domain Eukaryota; kingdom Metazoa; phylum Arthropoda; class Arachnida; order Ixodida; family Ixodidae; genus Rhipicephalus; species Rhipicephalus appendiculatus. The sequence goes on from JALIZH010018612.1 coordinate 159,539, forward strand.
CGCCGAGCTGAGGAATTTCTTTCATGAGTGGGACATCAAACAAGTCCATTCCTCTCCACTCCATCCCCGCAGCAATGGTCAAGCAGAAAGGACAATCCAAACTGTAAAATCAATGATGACAAAGGCATCAGAGGAAGGCAAAGACCTTGCAGCTGTGCTGCTCAACTATCGTTCAACTCCAACGATAGGAGGAAAATCCCCAGCTGCGCTGCTAATGGGAAGGCAGTTGCGCACATTCCTACCAACCCTGCCAAGCGTACTGCAGCCGAGCTTCCCAACTATACCTCACCATGCGCTTCTCCACGAAAGGCAGAAACAGCAAAATAAACTCGGCGACTCCTACACAAGAAATCTCCCGGAACTAAATCCTGGTCAGCCTGTGTGGCTACACCTCAATCAAAAATGGGAAAAAGCCACCATGGTGAACGTCGGTCCAGAACCTCGAAGATATGCCGTAAAGACAGAGACCGGAGGCATCTTCTTCAGGAATCGCATCCACCTGCGACCAAGAACACCACAGCAGACTGTTGCGAAGGCTTCGCCGGAGGACTACGACATAGCTGAGCCAAGCCCACCAGTTCAAACACAGCAAGTTGAGGAATGGCCTCGCCCACCTCAAACCACCCGCTTCGGAAGAAGGATCAAGCCTCCTGCTCGCTATTCCAGCCTAAGAACCGACTTCACTTAAAACTGAAAACCTGGTCCACAAAAAAAGGGTGTGTTACATATACGCGCAGTATCCTAACTATTCTACTAGTGCTGCCATCTATGCGTCGCCTTCGAACTAAAGAACAACTAGCGCCACCTACGTTGCGTTTCCAAATCTTTATCTGGGCAATAAACAGTTCCACCTCTGCACTCGACTGGGCTGGTCCCGTATCCATCGCGGCCCAACAACAACACAACATAACACATCTGTGAAAAGCGCACGCAAGCCTTTTTAGAGGCTGGAAGACACAACGCTCAAGCAGGGCACTCTGTGTGAAAATTGCTCAACTGAAAGGAAGATTCAACAGTGTACTCTTGAATTAGATAAACAGTGGGGCCAACTTCGAAATAGCATCTCTGGACATTTTGAAGCAAGAAGAAGTGGCTCCTGCTTATGCATCTCCTAAGCATAGCTCCAGTATATCAACCCCAAAACGTTAATTGGTTCGAATTATTCACCAGTACTCGGGTACATGAGAACATTACGAGAGGGCATTTGATTTGGTGGAAACATCAGCAGTCATGCACGCACTGCGGAATAAGGGCATCGACGAAGCCTATATAAACATACTGGAAGAAATTTACAGCCGATCCACAGCCACCATAGTCCTCCATAAAGAAAGCGACAGAATCCCAAAAAAGAAGGGTGTAAGGCAGGGACACACGATCTCTCCAATGTTATTCACCGCGTGTTTACAGGAGGCTTTCAGGGCCCTAGATTGGGAAGAGTTAAGGATAAGAGTTAATGGAGAGTACCTTACTAACCTGCGATTCGCTGATGACATTGCATTGATGAGTAACGCGGGAGACGAATTACAGCTCATGATTACTGAACTGGTTATGGAAAGCAGAAGAGTACGTCTGAAAATTAATATGCATAAAACTAAAGTAACGTGGAACAATCTCGGCAGAGAACAGCGCTTTGCGATAGGTGGCGAGACACTGGAAGTTGTAAAGGAATACGTCTACTTAGGACAGGTAGTAACCGCGGAGCCGAACCATGAGAGTTAAATAACTGGAGCACATTCGGCAAGCAATCTCAAATCATGAATGGTAGTCTACCACTACCCCTCAAGAGGAAGGTATATAACAGCTGCATCTTACCGGTACTTAACTACGGAGCAGAAACCTGGAGACTTACAAAGAGAGTTCAACTTAAATTGAGGACGACGCAGCGAGCGATGGAAAGGAAAATGATAGGTACGTTAAGAGACAGGAAGAGAGCAGAGTGGGTCAGGGAATAAACGCGGGTTAAGGATATCAGAATTGAAGTCAAGAAGAAGAAATGGACATGGGCCGGGCACGTAGCGCGTAGGCTGGATAACTGCTGGTCATTAAGGGTAACTGACTGGATTCCAAGAGAAGGCAAACGCATGAGGGGGGAGACAGAAAATTATGTGGCCAGATGAGATTAAGAAGTTTGCAGGTATAACGTGGCAGCAGAAAGCACAGGACCGGGTTGATTGCCAGAACATGGGAGAGGCCTTTGCCCTGCAGTGGGCATAGTCAGGCTGATGATGATGATGACTCGGGTACACACATTAATGAACGACAACAGCGATATGTCAGCACCGCGGACAATGGATCATACCAGGCGACATCGGATTAGACAAAGCGTATCTGGACATGGGCATCCGGGAAACAGGCTACGACGCATACGACGCATCATGCCAGGCGAGATCGGATCAGACAGTGCGTATCTAGACATGAGCATCAAGGGCACATGCGTGTGGAACGCGATACGCCACTTGGAACAAACGGAGTATCTAATAAGTTTCTCCGAAATCTGGACCCTAAATAGACCCTCGCACTAACATATTTCCTGAATAATCATTCACTATCAGACAGTCTCATGCAAAGCTGGAAACGTGCTAAATTTGCTTTTAACAGCTATGCTGTTTAACCCTTTCGGCCCTGGTGTCGTCAATTGACGACACGACACAAAATTTCTCCTAGCACCTCGAAAAGAAAACTAAACCTGCTAATTCTTGGGGAGGTATTTCTTCAACAATCCCCACTGCGATCGGCACCAACGTTGTGGCATTTTTGCGAAGTTTGGAGCCGTAAAGAAGAAGAAACTTGACTGAAGTCGTGGGTGACGCCGAGGCTGGCAAGCTGACGCGGAAAGGCGGCATTTTCGGGATGAAGTCCTGAAGTTGTTTTAAGAGCTTCCACAATGCCAAATAGTACGTTGGTTCAGATTTTGTGTATTCTAGTAAAAAGCAGGAATAAATTAGCCATTTTTGGAATTTGAGGACCCCAGGGCCACGATGACCTAATTTGATGTCATGTCTGTAAATCCATAAATACACCACTGGATCAATTTTTTGTTTGTGGCCTTCTGAGGCCATAACTATAAGAAAAAAATTTACTAAAAATGTCTCCGACAAAAATAAAAAATCCAGGGCTGAAAGGGTTAAGCCATCAGAAACTCTTACTCCGCCGTGCGAAACTCCTCAGGTGAGAATGCGCCACAGGATTAGGACAAGTCCCGCTATCGAATACAACAGGTACGAGCATCAAATGAAAACTCGGCCCGGCGAACCGTAGCACGTGAAACACGTGAAAGAGAAAATAAAGAGAAAGGAATCGATAGAAAGTGCAAGACACAAAAAAGGGGAATCGAGACGCAAAAACACCGACGGACAGAGAAAGGCATAAAAAGAGAAAGAAACAGACACGAAAAAGAGATAGAAAAACAGAGAGCAAGACAGAAAGAGAAATAAAGAGAAACAAAGCAAGGGATATAAATAAACACGGCAAGAGAGAGAGAGAGGGAAAGATAGAACGAAGAAGACATATAAAGACCGATAGAGATCTAAAGAAACAGACACAAAAAACAGATACAAAAACAGAGATCAAGACAGGAAGGTAAATATATAAATAATAGGAAACAGAAAAAGAGAGACAAGTAGAAAGAGAGAAATAAAGATAGAGAAAGACATATAGAAATAGAGAAACAGACTTAAAAAAGAGAAAAAAAACAGAGAGCAAGGCAGAGAGAAAGAGAAGAAAGGGAAATGAAGATAGGAAGAGCTAGAAAGACAAAGAAATAGAATGAGAAATAAAAAAAAATCACGCCATATCCACGAAGTGAATCATGATGAGTGGGCGAAGCTCCGGAGGTAATCTGGTAAACCGTCAATCCTCCGTAAATTTTGCCCACTCGATCATCATACAAAGACCTGACAAACAAATGCAGGGGTGTGGTATGATTATACATACAGTATACACACAATGTTTCATTATTTACATGAAGTATATACATAATGTTTTATTATTTACATATGGAGTAGATGATCATTTTGTTCAAGAGCTCTACGGACCACAAGGAGGGGGTTCCCCTGATTTTGTTTTCGTCATATATGACGTTAAGCTCAGGGGAACATTTGTTGTCGGCGTTGCCGTTTTGCCTTTCGAGGGCGAGAGAGCGTTCACAATCGTTTTCATTCATGGCAGAAAAAGAATGTGTGGTCTGGAACGCGCGTATTCTTCATGGTCATCAGCGTCATCATCATCTTTATCACGTGTAGTGGGTACATTCCGCTATACGGTGGCTACGACGGACGGCGCCGGACTAGCCTATGCCCTAAGGAGCTTCGCCCCTAAAATATAGAAAGGAAGACATACAAAAAGAGATACAAGAAACCGAGAGAAATCGAAAAAAAATAAAAAGAAACAAGGAAGGCTGCCGAGATGCGGTCTTCGGGGCTGTTATGACAAGTGCGAAACTGCAATAGTTTTATCCCTAACTCTGACACTAAGCTATCGCTAGAAAATTTGAGGGCCATCTCTCTGGCCTCTTTCCTCGGGAAGCTGATGATGTATACTATCCTTAGTAGACTAAGGACGACAGAAAAAGGGTAAAGAGCGCCGACTTCCAACTGTTTATTCTGCTGACGATACCAGGTAAAAATACATATGAAGGGCCAGTGGGTAAGGCAAAGAGACAAAGTCAAAGAAAAAAAAACAATCAGCAAGAAATGCACTGTGTAATACCGACAAGTTTGAATCACCAAGCTTCTAAAAACCTTAGCTCATCCCTGGTCACTACAAGTGATGGCATGCTGACACATTCCTTTCCCGCACGAGTAATATCTACCGCCTCAACTATTTTCCCTGACGCACTGGTCTTTTTGGCGATAAATAACACGTATGTATTTATACCTGGTATCGTCAGCAGAATAAACAATTGGCAGTCAGCGCCCTTTACACTCTGTCGTCCTTTTCAGTTTTGCGCGCTGTTACATGTGTTCAAATGATTCAACTAGGCCAGCAAGCAACCATCCTTGGGATTTAGAAGTATACACCAACAAAGCACTCATCTCTGTAACACTGGTTTGCATACCTATCTATCAAGGATGTCATGATCCATCTTAAACCAATCGACAATGGAATGAACAACAGAATAGCTTACAGTTGGGCTTGTTGGTTCATGACCCGAAGTGTTGAATTGCGAGAACAAGACAGGGACTACAAGAAGGGATGACGACACACAGAGCGCAAACTACCAACAAAAGTGTATTTCCTAACCACACAATTTTATGCACCACTCAGACGCCACCAGGCGTGTACAACAGTCAACTTCTTAGAAAAGCGAGCTCTTTATAAGTTAACAGACGGTCTGCTGACGCATTCGGGTCCTAATCTAACAATGTTTTCGGATCCGATGATTTCTCTTGTCAACTTATCATTCACAGATGCGACAACTGTGCATGCGCTGAGAACAGGTTGGCAACCACATGTCTTGCAATGTATCGCAAGCCATCCGTCACATACATTTCTAACATTAATATTATGCTCTCTAGTAAAACTCGTTCTTGGCCTAGTGTGTTAGACATACTTGAAATCAAAAGGTTGAGCGAACATTGGACACGTTCACAAGCGAGGGTACAGGGACAATGCGCTTGTCCCTGTACCCTCGCTTGTGAACTTGTCCAATTTTCGCTCAACCTTTTGATTTCAAGTATGCTCTCTAAGCCTATCATTTAGACACCTTCTAGCCTGGCCTATATATATTTTACCACAAGAAACTGGAATCCGAAAGACAACATTACTCTTGCAAGGAACATAGTTGACCTTGTGTTTCGTGGCGCACGCATTAGACTTCATATTGCTATTATTCCGGTGGCACAGGCTTAACAGTTTACTTACACGGGGCTGAAAAAACCACTTTTATTTGAGATCTTTTCCCCGCATTTTTCAAGTTGTGCGAAATGTTGTGGAGTACGGTATGATTGGAACTTTTTTCTCATTAGTTTTTGAGGCCCGCTCGGTTGAAGGCGTAAGGCGATTCTTTCTGAGCAAGGCTTCAGCAACAGAGGTTTGAACACTTAAAGGATGACGGTGTTCGAAACTAACCGCAACTTCATGCTCTCATAACTTGGTTAGAACGTTATGAAAGCAAAGGTTGACAATACATCTTTTTACTAATTTGGAGTGGGCCGAGTTGTATGGCAGGACCGGCTTATTGCATCGAGGTCGATAGCGCCAACATAGATGATGTGGGTGGAAAGTAAACATGATGTCAAAGAACTTGATTTCGTTGTCATCAGGCATCTCATGCGTGAGAGCTTAAAGCTATCTTTAAAACGAGAAAGTATATCAAGCGCGTATGACTGGTTATCTATAGGGTCGTTGTCAAACAGCATAAGATAGTCGTCTACAAATCTGTGAAGCATGATAACGCCGAGATTACGTAGACTTTCCGCCACAGATTTGTCAATGTTGGCCAAAAAGAATCGCTGAGAATGGGAGCAATGCATGACCCTATACAAATGCCTTCTTTCTGGATGAATGGCTTGTCTTCCCATAGAATGAATGTTGTCTTCAGGTAAGACGATAAAAGTACTAAAAAGCTGCGCACGGGTACGCCATACAAACTTTCAAAACGCGTACTGCCATACAGGTCAATGCACTCTTCCAGAGCAATTAACAGTTGGTCATGAGGATTAGAGTAATACAAGTCTTTAAGATGTACCGAAAAACCTGATACAGCCCCATTAGCCAAGGGTATATTACACTGCAGGACTTCTTCGGAATCTCTAACAATGAACGGGTCATCAATCATCAGTACCTCTAGGTCGCCCTGTAAGATCATAGAAGTGCTTTTCAGCCACGTATCCCGCTCGGAGATAACCACACCAAAAGGTGTGTCAGGTTTATGCGTCTTAGCACTGAAAAAAAATTCCCCATGTACCGCTAAAGGGAACCATGTGTGGATGCGAAGCAGCGGGGAGATCATCAGCTTGAGGGGGAGGAACGTCGCCCCTCTCATTTCACGGCAGCGGCCCGGGCGCTCATCGCGGCGCGGCACAGGAGAGAATGAGGCGCGCGCGCTCCGTCATTTTCATACCGCGGAACTACCATGGCGCCCCCCAGCGGAGTATGCAGCTGTCGCACCACCTGCCGTGGGCGCCGCTTCATAGAGGATTCCTAGGTGAGAGAACGGGGGGGAACCGCTCCGTAGAGTAGAGCATTCCAAGAGTAGAGAAAGGGGGTGAGCGTAGGAGAGAGGGGGGAGAGGAGGTGCATGAGCTGTGGGACGCGGGCGCCACTCCGTAGAGTAGAGAAATCCTACAGTAGAGAAAGGGGGGTGAGCGTAGGAGACGAGATAGATAGGGGGGAGGGGACGCGCATGCGCTTTGGTGGTGTAGGACGGACTAAGCCCCCCCCCCCCCCAAACACATGCAAGCAAGATCAAGGAATGGAGTCAACCTGGGCGACAAACACCATCTGCCTAGCCATTGCTAAGCAGCCTCTCTGTGCTCTCGGCCATGAATCTGGTGACTGTAGTGGTGGTTGACGGCCTTCATATTACTACAGTGTTCTGGTTCGCATAATGGGTGCATCCCTACTTCATGAAAGTGGCCGGACGCCGGACGCGGGAGGGACGGACATAGCCCCGAGTAGAAAATTCCCCATCTCCCGCTAAAAGGAACCATGTGTGGATGCGAAGCAGCGGGGAGATAATTACCTTGAGCGGGAGGAACGTCGCTGCTCTCATTTCACGGCAGCGGTCCGGGCGCTCATCGCGGCGCTGCAGAGGAGAGAGAATGACGCGCGCGCGCTCCGTCATTTTCATACCGCGGAACTACCGTGGCGCCCCCCAGCGGAGTATGCAGCTGTCACACCACCTGTCGTGCGCGCCGCTCCGTAGAGGATTCCTAGAGGAAAGGACGGGGGGTGACCGTAGGAGAGGAGAGAGAGGGAGAGGGGAAGTGCATGCGTTGTGGGGGGTGTGGGAAGTGGGAGCCGCTGCGTAGAGTAGACGATTCCTAGAGGAGATAGGGGGGAGAGGAGGCGCCAGCGCTGTGGGGATGTGGGACGCGGGCGCCGCTCCGTAGAGTAGATGATTCCTAGAGTAGAGAAAGGGGGTGAGCGTAGGGGAGGATACGGGAGGGGACGCGCATGCGCTGTGGGGGGGGTGTGGGACGCGGGGGGCCGCTCCGTAGAGTAGAAGATTCCTAGATGAGAGAAAGGGGGCGAGCGTAGGAGAGAGAGGGGGAGGGCACGCGCATGCGCTGTGGTGGTGCGGGACGCGGGAAGGAGGGACGGACTAAGCCCCTTCCAAACACATGCAAGCAAGATCAAGGAATGGCGTCAACCTGGGCGACAGACACCACCTGCCTAGCCATTGCTAAGCAGCCTCTCTGTGCTCTCGGCCATGACTCAAGGAATGGGGTCAACCTGGGCGACAGATACCACCTGCCTAGCCATTGCTAAGCATCATCTCTGTGCTCTCGGCCATGACTCAAGGAATGGGGTCAACCTGGGCGACAGACACCACCTGCCTAGCCATTGCTAAGCAACATCTCTGTGCTCTCGGCAATGACTCTGATGACTGTGGTAGGGTTGACGGCCTTCATATTACTACAGTGTTCTGGTTCGCATAATGCGTGCTTCCCTAATTCATGAAAGTGGCCGGACGCGGGAGGGACGGACATAGCCCCAAGCATAAGATGCTTCGCATCTAAAAAAACTTCCCCATCTCCCGCTAAAGGGAACCATGTGTGGATGTGAAGCAGCGGGGAGATAATCAGCTTGAGCGGGAGGAACGTCGCCGCTCTCATTTCACGGCAGCGGTCCGGGCGCTCATCGCGGCGCTGCACAGGAGAGAGAATGAGGCACGTGCGCTCCGTCATTTTCATACCGCGGAACTACCATGGCGCACCCAGCGGAGTACGCAGCTGTCACACCACCTGTCATGCGCGCCGCTCCATAGAGTATTCCTAGAGGACAGGACGGGGGGGGAGCGTAGGAGAGGAGAGAGAGGGGGAAGGGGACGTACATGCGCTGTTGGGGTGTGGGACGCGGAAGCCGCTCCGTTGAGTAGAGGAATCCTAGAGGAGAGAGGAGGAGGGGACGCGTATGCGCTGTGGGTGTGTGGGACGCCGGAGCCGCTCGTGGAGTAGAGGATTCCTAGAGGAGAGATGGGGGAGAGGACGCGCATGCGCTTGATTTCTAGAGTAGAGAATGGGGGTGAGCATAAGAGAGGATACGGGAGGGGAGGCGCATGCGCTGTAGGGGGGTGTGGGACACGGGGGGCCGCTCCGTAGAGTAGATGATTCCTAGAGGATAGAAACGGGGTGAGCGTAGGAGAGAGAGGGAGAGGGGACGCGCATGCGCTGTGGTGGTGTGGGACGCGGGAAGGAGGGACGGACTAAGCCCCCTCCAAACACATGCAAGCAAGATCAAGTAATGGGGTCAACCTGGGCGACAGAGACCACCTGCCTAGCCATTGCTAAGCAGCCTCTCTGGGCTCTCGGCCATGACTCTGATGACTGTCGTAGTGGTTGACGGCCTTCATAATACTGCAATGTCCCGGTTCGCATAATGGGTGCTTCCCTTACTTCATGAAAGTGGCCGGACGCGGGACACAAGACGCGGGACGGGGGGACGTGGGAGGGAAGGACAGAGCCCCGAGCATAAGATGCTTCGCATTTAAAAATTCCCCCATCTCCCGCTAAAGGTAACCACGTGTGGATGAGAAGCAGCGAGGAGATAATTAGCTTGAGCGGGAGAAACGTCGCCGCTCTCGTTTCGCGGCAGCGGCCGGGGCGCTCATCGCGGCGCTGCACAGGAGAGAGAATGAGGCGCGCTCCATCATTTTTACCGCGGAACTACCGTGGTGCCCCCCAGCGGAATATGCAGCTGTCGCACCACCTGTCGCGCGCCGCTCCGTGGAGGATTCCTAGAGGAGAGAACGGGGGGCAACCGTAGGAGAGGAGAGAGAGAGGGGACGCGTATGCGCTGTGGGGGGTGTGGGACGCGGGAGCCCCTCCGTAGAGTAGAGGATTCCTAGACTAGATAAAAAGGGTGAGCGTAGGAGAGAGGGGGGAGAGGACGCGCATGCGCTGTGGGGATGTCGGACGCGGCCGCCGCTCCGTAGAGTAGAGGATTCCTAGAGGAGAGAAAGGGGGGTCAGCTTAGGAGAGGGGGGAGGATACGCGCATGCGCTGTGTTGGTGTGGGACGCGGGAAGGAGGGACGGACCTAGAGGGGGGACAGGACGCGCATGCGCAGCCGATCCGTAGTGTAGAGGATCCCTCCTGAAACGTTCCGTATGTACGGAAACTTTAGATACGGAATTATTGGAATATGGAAAGCTGTATTATGCGGAAATACGCATCCTATGGAAAGCCGCATAAATCCGCATCATGCGGAAAGCCGCATAAATCCGCATCATGTGGAAAACCGCATGAATCCGCACGATGCGGAAAACGGACTTATGATACGGATTTATGCGGAAAACCACATAAATCCGCATCCTGCCGAAATGAAATGGCCACCCCCATCAGGTGGAAGGCAACATGACGTGGAAATTGAATGGATATTCACGTCTTGGGTAAAGCTTATCGAGTAGAAATCGTCTGAATATTGCATGAAGAGGAAATAAGATTGGCATGTGTATTACATAATTATTCTTGATGTGTGAACAAAATATAGCTTTTATAAGAAGCAAATGTGTTGAGAATTTAAGCTACTGAATTAACACCCTGGATGTCATAAGTTGCGGTCAAACATTGTAAGGAAATAAGAATTCAATAAAGTTAGTGATCACATAAGGAAAGCACTTGCATGGACATCGAAAGCAGCCCCAAAACTAAAATTTGTTTTATGTGTTCGTACGTTCGAGCTGCGTCAATTGACATTACCTCAGTGTTCACAGTACTGAAATGAGGTGACCCTGCATCGTCATTTCACGAGTTGGATCTCACCCACAGGGCAAAACAAAGTGCAACAGGAATCTAAAATTGGAAACTCTATCTACAAATATTTACAGTTTTTGTGTCTCATTTGTGCAGCACCTTGAGAAGGTCGGCAAGGTGCCGATTCAAATTTCGGCGACGCTGCAATTCCGGCACACTTATGCTCTGTACCCTGAGGTGTTCTTCGTAGGCATCTGCATACAAGAAATATTAAACTCATTATGTCAGTGCACGTGTAAGCAGCATAGTTCACATGCAGAAGAAATACACAGAATGATGATAAAAAAGGAAATGCACGCACTGCTTTTTTTTCGTGAGTGTATACAAAAGGAAAGTGCATGAATGAGCTGTACCGCATGCGAGAAAGTGTAATGTCATGCTTATCGCATAGAAAATACCTAGGTGGTTCTTGCTATTTTCAAAGGTATAGTATATCTAGCGAAATATCATTACATAAAACCTTGACTTAAATATTTAATGCCTATAAGCTTTACAGTTTGTCAGCAGTAATGGCAGCTTCAACAACTTTTTAACATGACCACCTAATTGTTTACGAAGGCTTGGGGGGGAGCGGTGGGAGGCTGCCATGTGCAGCTACAAGCCCACACTTCAGGAGGCTATCCAGAAGTGGGCTGGGGTGGTAGATGTGCCTCGCCATCTCGCAGCCCCTTTCCCTTAAGATGGGAATAATGAAGTTGTTTCTCTCTCTCTCTCTTGTAACATTAAAGGACTCCTGACACCAAAGTTCGAAACTCTAGATGCTTGTGTTGTTTGAGACTCCTGCATGCGGGGGCACTTCTGACCGATTATTAAGTCCGAGCATTGCCTTTAAGATATTTTAATTTGGTTTTAAATTAAAGGTCAGTGCTCATCCGAGTATTCAGGTAATCGACATTTTCTGTGGTTTGACGTAGACTGAGGCTCCCCTCGTGACGTTGCAGAGTTCAAGCAAGTATTGTTGATGTCAAACAACATTTTCGGGGCTTCTTTGTCACCCCTCTCGCTCTGTTGTCGGGCTGCTCTCAAGGTGGTTTGGGCTGCTTACGCCAGGAATGCCTTTCTTTTCTTGAGGGGGACACGCTCAAAGCACCCACATCGTTTCATTCTTCACCGCCCGCGGCCCTTTAGGATCTGTCGCCTTAAGATTTAGTCGACTCCTCCTGAAGTTTGTTCGTAAAGAGCAAACCCGTTCCTTAGTACATTATTGCAAAATCACAAATTGCTACTCACAGTCCACTGACATTTGCTACATTAACATTTCACTATTGCTCAATTATTTTGTCATGGAAATCAGTGTACATTATGATACATGTTAGGAATGAGGTGTGTTATTGGTAAGTTGCTCAATTTACAGCCTATCAAGGTCATGTTTAACTTTACAAAAAAATGCGAGATACTATTTTAATTCAGAAATAACACATTTTGCCTCACGTGATTTATGCCACTGTGAATCACACACAGGTAACAGCAAGCAGTAGCAAGTAATACAAAAAAAAAGAAGGCTTACTCCACAGGGATCCAACTTTCTTGGAGTGAGAGCGCGCTTCTCAACGGTCGATGGCCCTCCCTCCTTGTGAAGGAAAAGGCGACATGGGGTGCCCGTAATACCTACGGTTGTAGAGGTGGTGCACACCCCATATCGCCTTTGCAGCTTCCCTCACAAGGAGGGAATCCTTGGGATGTGCCATCAGGTGGTGCCACCTTTCCTGCGGAATCGTGACCCCGTTGCCAAGGTTCCTCTGCATAAATGAATAAACAGTGTCCTTAATGTAGAGAATTAATTACTTGTGAAAGCAAAACTTTGTGAAATGTTATGATGCAAGGTCATTTCAAGGTTAGTTTACAAATCCTAGCTTCTTGCCCATAAGAATTTTGACACAGGAGCAGAAAATTAGATGTGAAATGTATGCAAACCTGGAAATTGCTCATTCCAAAACTTTGCAGTAAATAAGGTGTCATAATTTCCGAGTAAATTAAGAGGCACCTGGAACAGGTCAGAAGCAACTATCAGACCGTGAATGGAAAGAGGGGAAGCAGGTCTCTCAGATCGAAAATCACGGAAAAAAAATGAAAATTTTGAAACTGTTTGTGGATTCTGCCACTACTGATGCACCTCACCAATTTTCATGAGTCGTAGATCAGTACTTCAAACGACATCAACGACCTTAACTTCTGCCGATGAACGCATGAAAAACTAGCGTTTAACGCCGCGCAGTTGCTGTACGTTACACATTCCCTACAGCAGCCATATTGGTATCAATTCGAAAGAGCCATGCTTTTTCTGCAATATCCTACCGCGCTTTAGTCCACTCAGGATTCACGCTGGGCAAAGAAAAAAAAGGCCCACGCGTGAGCCTACTAGGCACAGTGAGCACACGTGACTAAAGTGCACCTTTCGATTCACCAGGCTTCCTGCGCCATCTGCTGCAGCGCACGCAAAGCAGCAAATTCTTCTCGCCGTCGTAACGTTGTGTTGTTTTTGTCGATTTATGTCCAAATGCCAGCCCGTGCAAGCTGGCAAGATACTGGAGCAGGCGTTTCAGATCCTGCCCAACAAAGACTTCACATAACCTTGGTGCATCAGAAGTGCACCCAGCACAGGACGGCATGGCGACAGAATGCAAATCATGGGTCAAAATGCCAACTTCTCCACCTCTTTCAGCGGCCGCCAGTGTTCGCAGTGTTCGGCCATCCCTGTAGACACAGTTACAACCTGCACTTATGTGCATTTTATGTCTGTGGAGTGGGCAGCGCATCATCCTCATAGTCAATGTCCACCTGCGCAGGTTCAAGTACCTGCCGGATTATCTCATCTCCCAAATCGGCGAAAACTCCCGAGCAACTTCGGATTGAAGTCGGCCTTCCAACGGGAAAATTAATCACTGCTTTTTTCTCTACAGTCAGTATGTTGTAGTTGCCACATTTATTTATTAGTCTCGATGGCGCAGATAGAACGAGTGGCGTAGGAGCTATTTCAGCAGATCAGGCCTAGCAACAGATGAGAGAGCAAGACACAAAGTGCGAGACGCGGATCAGGTCTAGCCGTAGAAACAAGTGACAATACAAGCCCTCAAATGCCAAAAGTAAACGACTTTGGGCTATCTGGTCTTGCAGCGCTCATGTTGTCCTCTCTGTGACGTACTCGTTTGCACGATCATTCACTTCAGACCTCAAATGCCTCACCGAGCTGACTCAGAGCTTGGCTTTACATGGCCTGCTGTTTGGCAAGGGAGCCATTCAATGGATCCCAAGACTGGCTAAAGCCAAAAAGCAACCGTTACCTGTAGCCAACAAACATTGGCTTCGAAATCAGCATGACCTCCAGCCATAGCCACTGCAAATACTTAGGGCTGGCAACCTAGGAAAATATTGTAAACCTCGCTGTCATGGCAGCTGATGTCACACTCGATAAGCCTGCGGCAGTCCGAAAAATGAAATGGCACACTGAGGGGCGTCGGAATTTTCGGTTACGAGATTGCATTACTTTATTGGGATGAGTGGCAGTGTTCGAATAAACACATGTCCAAAGTGTTCGAATAAACGAGCATGCCCGGATGTTCAGCGTCGAAATAAACGGCCACTGACTACTTTTGCTAGGTTGCCAGCACTGAAAGGTTGGACTGCCTATGGTTGGAGGTTGTGCCAGGGAGAAATTACCATGCAGAAATTACCATCACCAAATCTCGAAGGCTAAGTTGGCTACCAAAAATGGTTGCATTTTGGCTTTAGCCGATCAAGTAACCATACAATGACTAACACGGCCAAACTGCAGGCAAAGCCAAACCACCCGGAGGCCAGCTTGGTGCAGTGTTTGAGGTCTGCAGTGAATGACAGCATGCATGACTACAGCACAAAAATAGAATAAAAACTAGCCCAAACTAGCGCCTTTTTGGCGTTGGAGGGTTTGTGTTATCTGTTCTTTTTTGCGGCTAGGCCTGATCTGCATCTCACACTTCATGTCTTGCTTTCTTGTTTGTTGCTTGGCGTGAGAGGCCGCATCTGCTGAAATGACCCTGATGCCACCAGTTCCACCTCTGCCGCCAAGACTAATGAACAAATGCGGAAACAACTAGACAGGGAAAATAGCGAAAAAAAGCAGCAATTATCGTCAAGTGGAGGGTGGCTGACCTCAATCGGGAGTTTTCGTCGAGATGGGCGATGAGATCTTCTATCAGGTACTCAAACCACTGCAGGTGCACAATGACTGCGATCATAACGCACCGCTCACGCCACAGCACTCAAACGCGGATTTAGCGCAGGCCGTAACAGTTCTAATGTTGACTTACTGGGATGGCCAAACACAGGCTGAAGTACTGGCAGACTTGGTGGTACATAAGTGTGCGTGTCAGACATATGTGAGTACACTGACAAGTATTTTCGGTCACTGGGCCAATTAAAGGTGCTTTGTTTGGTCTGGTGAACCCTTTTTTCTTTTCTTTTCGGACACTTGATTATTCTTACTTTCCGGTGGTTCCGCCTCCCCTAGTCCAAATAAATGATTGGCAACTGTAATGTCTCATGCGGCTGCACAATACAGGCATTTATATATGCAGAGTTCTATGCAAGAGTTAATAGGAGCAAGGAAAGATTACAGTCAGTCCTCCTTGATAAGCGGTTATGTTACAGGTGGTGTAAGCTGCGTACTAGCTATCTATAGAGATTTGACAGAGAACCTTACCTGGGTAGCCTCTGCTTCAAAGGTGCACTCATCTGCAGAGCTTGGCGGCTCTACTACCAGCGGCACTGCTGCCGGTGGTGTCACTAGAGCCGGAGCTGGTGGTGGTGGTAGCACAGCTGCTGCTGGTGGTGGCGGCACGGCTGCTGCTGGTGGTGGCAGCACTACTGAAAATGGTGGTGGTGCTGCTGCAGCTGCTGGTGGCGGCAGCACAGCTGCTGGTGGTGCTGCTGCTGCTGTTGGTGGCAGCACTGGTGTCGCAGCAGGTGGTGCCTTTATTGCAGTGAATATTGGAGATAGTAGCACTTTAACATGGTGCAATACAGATACACTTGAACTTCTCAAAACAAAGTCACTTTCAACTGTCTGTGCTTTCGAAGTGTAGAATAACTCACACATACAGATACAGTCGACGACGGATTTTTCGGACTCCGAAAATTCGGACTTGTTGAATATTTCACAGTTCATTAATCCACCGACAAGTTTACCCATAACACTAACGCATTTTCGCGACCGATTTTTTGAACAAATTTACGCCCTAAAGTTCAATTTTCCGGACCAAATAGCTTGTTCCGAGCCATGCTGCTCGATTTTGAAAGCCGCTTGATTTTCTGTTGGCTTGGTCAAGTTTGGCTTCCAGTGGCTAGTTGCCTCCAAGACTGGAAGCACGCACAATCTTTAGGGTCTTGGAGGCCATATCCGAAGTTCCTTGACTGGCAAAACTGTCTAGAGGCCACAACTTTTCTTCTTCAGTCAGCCTTATCGTCATCATTAGTATGCCGGTAGATTTTTTTTTGTTTTGCTTTTTTTTTGTATGCTCATCCTGAAACATGAGGGTTCAATCGCGGCCACGGCGATAGTGTTTCAATGGAGGCGAAATGCTGGAGGCTCGCGTACTGTGTGATGTCGGTGCAGATTAAGAACCCCAGACTGCGTCGTTAAATCCCACCAAACAAACGAGACAATGCGAGAATTTTTTTTCGCAACAGGCATCAAGTTTTGTTTCTTCCTTTAGAAGCGCGAAAGAAACACAGGGACTAAGAAGACGCTTGTCCCGTGTGTATCTCTTCTTAGTCCCTATGTTTCTTTCGCGCTTCTCAAGGATGAACCACTTCCAACTAGGCGAAATAGCTGTACTACTACAAGTTTTGTTTGCTTGGTGCCATGGAGCCACCAACTGTGCTGCCCACAACGGTCGGCGGTAGTGATTGCCAACGCACTGATGTTGTTACCGTAGCCCAAATACAACCAAATCTGCTTGTCCCCAAGCACAGCATGAACAAGGGCATCATTGGGGGGTCTTTTAAAGTTGTTCTAATCCAAATAAACTTCGTTGTCATGTATTAGCGATTTTTTCAGACTTCGATTTTTCGGACTATTTCATGGAACCAGCCAGGTCCAGAAAATCGGTCGGCGACTGTACTTAGTTCACAGACACCTTCCCAAATAAAAGCACACACATGAATACGTAAACGACTGATAGCAAAGGTATGGGGTATGCTTGTTTCTTGCACTATGCAAACTCATGAATACAGCAACCTTGCTATGCGCACTAGTTGGATGAGCCAACACTATTCCTATGCACGTATGTGGTTAAATACAACTGTTGTGCCCCGATGCCTGTTCAAAGCACTATATTCTTGCCGAATTGTTCATGTGCAACTAACACTGAATATGCAAGTGGCTGCAGTGATGCCACATTAGCACTGTGGGGGGGAGACAGTCGCCTATAAATGCCAATGCATTTATGCACAGGCACATGCAATTGCAGAAAAGCAAAAGGATACCCCGCCTCCTTGAGGCAATCAATCTCCAGCTGGAAACTGCTGCTCGTCTCATGTGCACAAGATTTTCCCCAATGCCGTGCAAAAGCACGATATGCCGATTCGTTTGTTTAACAATATTCAAATGAGCGGATGCAAAATTAACCACCGGTATCACTGAACACGAACTATACTGCCAGCAAGCATGCTCCGCAGTGAAACTTAAAAGCATGTATAAAGAAATTGCTAGTTATTAGAGCAAGGCAACTCGCAAGTGAATTCTAGCCCAATGCCTTTTTTAAACACGTTTACAATGTGCTCACTTCATTGCGCAGCACGTGACTTGTCCATTAAAATAAATAATCATCTGTACACCTGAACACCCTATCACCTCCTTGCAGTTTGGTTAAACCTGATCATGAGCCGCTATGACATTAAATGCAAGCAGCTAGTGATTCAACAAGAAGTCGTTGAATAAATATGAATTCGGTGTTCCACCTCACAATGCTCACAATAGCACGTTTTGACTGCATGTATCAGCACGGGATAACTGGCATGCCATGCATGTCCGGTCGATATTTTTGTTTTGTCTGAGTTTTCTTATATGGTATGTAGGCACATTCAAAGTGCACGAAACCGTAAATTTTATTTCCGAAAAATGCTCCGAACGCCCGAAAGAAATGTTTGAAGGAGGCGATGCGGGCGTATTGTTTTTGCTCACCGCAGTATTTTTGGACTTCGCGGCCGACTTTAATGTGACCTATAAACGTTGTGTCAAAATTTTTTTCTTTTGGTTTTAATGGGCAATACGGTAAACTACATCCATGATTTTTCGGTGCTGTCCTCAAAAGGGAAAAAAAATGTTACAAAATGGCAAACACGACCTAAATCGAAAATGTTAGCCAAGTTTGATACTTCTAGGCCCGTTGGTACTTGACACAGGAACTTCAAAACTATGTCATCGCACCCTCTCGTTGCGCAATTCATATGTTTTCATGCCAGGCACAATTCTACGCTTCTGCTACACAAATTACACACGTAGAGGAGCCTCCTGCCACGTCTACATTACGTTCGTTTTTTCCCAAGCAGTTTCAAGCAATTGCGAGGCTCTGTGATAGAACACCGGGTTGTCACACAAACGACCTGGGTTCGATTCTCATAGAAACAGAAGATTTTTATGATTTCTTGACATTTTTCTCAACATTTTGCTCACAGACAATGCTGATTTTTTTGCCCATGACCAACGACACCAACACCAGAATGTCTGGGAATCGGCTGTTTAACGCTATCACGGTAAAAACTATTTCTCACATCTGTCAATGACTTTCACAATACCAAAAGCACCACTCTTGGCACGGGAAGACGCTTGGTAAGTGAACAGATGTGCAAAAATAAAATGCAGGTGGCAATGGCACATTGAAATGCCCATTCCTGTCAATGTGACATCATAAATTTTGGCAACATCAGCTTGGGCCTATGTTGTTCTTAACAGGTACAATTGGATGTATTGTCCTTTAAGGAGAGTTCGCTACTTAACGTATCGAGTTTCAGAAATGAAGAGAACAACGCCGACTTGAGTCCAGAGGACGTGCGTCCGCCACAGGCCGATGGCCTCGTTGACGACGACAGCTCCATCGACCACACAGATGCGGATGATGGCACGTGCTCCGAAGCTTCAGAGGGAGCCCAGGATGAGCCTTCATCGATGGACGAGATATTCAGCGATTGCAGCGACAGTTTTGAAAGCGATGGTGACGCTGAAACTGACGACGAATCGGAAGAGGCGCGTCCCACCTTTCTGGATGAGTCGGAGTTGCTGGCTGAAGATTAGTCGGAGTTGCTGGCTGAAGATTTTGAACACTTGGGGACTCAGACTCTGCCAGGGTCCACGACATCAAAGGCAGCCGCAGTTGTAATGATCATGGCCTTTGTAATAACGCATGGCCTCAGCTGGGTGGCCTTGGGTGACCTCCTGAGTCTCATTGATGGCCTGTTTGGATTCGAAGGAAACACTCTTCCACGAACGAAGCACTTGTTCAGGAAGATGTGGTCGTCCAGAACAAAGAGCCTATTCAAGCACTTTTTCTACTGCGATGACTGTGGCAGCCTGCTGATCTCCCAAACTGGCACAAGTACCATGAGGGGCCCCACTTGTTGTGTAGATAATGGTGTCTCTGCGTTGAAGGCCAAAGGAATTTTTTTATTATTCTGGATTTAAAGAGCAGGTAAATCATTAGTTGCTCTAACCGAGGACGTTCTTTTTAAGAAACTCGTGCAGTTAAATGAAGAGAGCAACCAAGCATCTGGGGCCTTCAACGACATAACAAGTGGTGTACTACTCAGAGTTGCACCAGAGTGGGCAAGTAGGCAAGATGGGCTTGACAATCACGTTTAACACAGATGGGAGCCCTTTATTTAAGTCTTCAACATCGCCGATATGGCCCATTCAGTTCTTGATAAATGAGCTGCCACCGGCTTATCGAATGAAAAACTTCTTGGTTGGTGGTCTTTGGTTTGGACGCCACCCAGACATGTCACTGTTCATGGGCAAGTTCGTGGAAGAAGTGAACAACTTTGGCCACCTAGTCTGGAGGGCAGCGTCTTCAGTGATCAAGTCGACAGTCCATGCAATCTGCTGCTGCGTCGACGCACCTGCTCGTGCTGCTGTGATGAACATGGTGCAGTTTAACGGCGTGTTTGGCTGCCCCTGGTGCTACGCTTGTGGAGATCATCATGAAGGTAACTTATTCGAGTGATGCATAATACATTTTACTAGATGCACGACTTTCGTGCCATCATAGCTGGTGCTAAAGCTACTGTTGCAATGTAGTGTTCTGCTACTAGTAATCTTCGGTCATTGAAAACTGAAATTGTGAAGCTTTGTTTTCAATTAAAAAAGCTTAATTTGTAAAACTAAAGGTGATCAAGCCAGGCTTACCTAGTATACAGAAAATCATAATGGCATCAAGGGGTTTGTGGTCTAAAATGTTGCTACGAGCCTGCGTGTAGATTGTATTATTTGCATTACCTGATGAAATGTAGGCTTAATGGTTACTATACTTTACTACCGTAATGGATCGTAGGCCTAGCTAGCGTGAATACCAACAACGTCCAGCACGAGCCTCTCTTGAGTAGCGCTAACGATACGGCTGCCGAGCTCCTCAGGGTGCACTTCTTCATTACACTACATATTTTTTCCAGGAGGCCAGAGGTACATGAATGTTGTGGCAGATGAGCAGCGAACACCCAAGGGCATGCTCCAGGACATGAAGTTTGCCATTGAGGTTGGAGAACCAGTGAATGGTTCGAAGGGACCCTCAACACTCGCGAGTGTGAAGGGTTTTGACCTTGTGCTCGGACAAACTGTGGAATATATGCACTGCGTTCTTCTTGGCGTCACCAAGTGTTTCGCCGATACTTGGTTTGACACAAGTAACAATTCAAGAGCCTTATTACATAGGTTAGTATTGCTTTGTAGATTGCAAGTCGGCTGGGGTGCAGCCTCATGTTATTGACTAACTACAATACATAACTCATTACGAACAAATGTCCCCAGCTGATCTAAATGTGCCCTGGAACTTGCTGATGAAGCACGCCTAGCTGCAGCTAAATACATCTTTAAAGCTGGACAGAGCATGTGAGGTTAACTTCCTTTTTACTGATCAGAATATTTTGTATTATTAACTTAAAGGACCTTAGTTTTAGCTATGTGAGCATGAATAAGCTTGGATTTTAAGTTTGCAGTGTCGGTTTACTGGAGCTGAATAAGTTCTCAGAAGATTCACGCGACAGAATTTTTCAAAGTAAAGAAATTATTATGTCGTGTGGCAGTTTGCCATGTTTTTGAAAAAAATTATTGAGGTCATATGCCTGCAGTCAGTGTCATGTAAAAATTTATCGTGGCATGTGCATTCATTTGCACTGAAATAGTTAATTATGAAAATTTTTTGCGCTCACAACACGTAGACAAAACGAAGAGTTCACAAGGACCAGCGGAGACTATCAACTGACCTTTATTCAATAAGAAAACACATATATATACTCGCGACAAGCACCTCATGATCACTGCGCATGAGCAGAACGGCATAATATATTCCTTTGCATAATAATAAACCGTTCTCTCATGCGCAGTGATCATGAGGTGCTTGTCGCGAGTATATGTATGTGTTTTCTTATTTAATAAAGGTCAGTTGATAGTCTCCGCTGGTCCTTGTGAACTCTTCGTTTTGTCTACGTGTTGTGTGGGCAAAAATTTTCATAATGCAGCCAAACCAACTAGCCCGCCTTTCCTTTTTATTGAAATAGTTCATCAACGTATGTTGTGTCATACATGAAATGTGTCATCATTAATTATTAATGGGGTGAGCGTCATATAAACATCCAGTACTTGCACTTGCGGAATCTCGAGATTATGCTGATCTGACGTGTGAGTGACCAGGTTATGTAATTGTCCACTTGCAAAATATCTAAACTATGGAGATCTGACACGCATGTGTCCAAGGTTATGTGATTGTATGACTGCTGCAATAGCTTCAGTAATGGATGCAGAATGAAATCGTATTTCACTCCACAGCGTAGTGTCATACAAATGCATAGTACCTAATCGAGTGCTAGCTAATGATGCTAACTAGGGAAGTTGCTGGATGCCTACAGCAGTATTTTAAGCAGCAAGGCCTAAGCAGGCTACAGCAGGGATAACAGAGGTTGCACTGAAAGTGCTGAATTGAGACAAGGAGTAGCTGCGAGTAAAAATCTGTGGTGTTTGTTGCACCGATGAAAGCTTTGCAGTCTAAAGTATGCCTACATGTTGTTTTCTAGCCATTTTCCACCAAAATTTTATGATGCAGTAAAATGTACAGGCTTGTCCTTTAAAGGTGAACATGGCTCAATGTGGCACCACACGCCAGTGCTTCTGGTGTGACCACGCATTGTAGCACTGGTGCTCCATGGAGCGCAGCCACGCAGTGCCGTGTTCACCCGAAGAGTGGACGAGCCTTACAATAATTTCTAAGCTTAGTAAACAGCAAGAAAAGCAAAACAATTGAAGACAAAAAGTGCAATATGCAAGATACAGAAAATTAAAGTAAACAGGAGCATAAATTTAAAAAAATGTGATGCAGCAGCTAACCATCATCATCATTTTTCAAAAAACTAAATCTTTGAAACAGTCTAAAATATGTCAGTCCAGTGAATCAGCTGTCTGTCCAAATGTTTCTAGTGATTTGTAGACCTTACTGCTTGTTACATTGTAACATTTTCTCAATCACATGCATGAATTTTTACACAAGAGGAAAGCTTTTCACTGGGCCTGGAGATTTCCTCACCAGGTTGGAGTATTGCAAGGGAGGAAATACTGCATGTAGATCGAACAGTGGTGATAATTTCCAAAGTACAAAACTGCTCTATGGCACAAAAACAAACTTTAACATCAAAGCATACGACCTTTTACTCGGAGCTGCACGTCAAGTGAGAGTCACTTTTACCCCTGTCACACTGGACAACATAAGTGCACTTTGAGGGAGGGCAGTTAATCGCTGGTGTCACTGGTATGCTGTCACACGGGAAAGTTTAGTGACACTCACTGCAAAGTGCACTCGCTCGCCGGCGAGTGCGTTCACCAATTTCACTTCACTGCGACGGAGTGTCTTGATTCGGTAGCAGTGGCTTGAGAATAAATAAGTTATTATTCGAACCCGAGTTCATGGCATTTTTAAGTACCATTTTCATTATTAGGAATAAAACATACTATACAACAAAACAACACTTTGCTATTGTAGCTCTCAGGCAGTTTACGGCCACAACCGCCAGGGTCATGCCCAGTACACACCGTGACATGGCTACAACCGAGCACTGCTTTTGTACGTAAAGTTTATTTTAAGGGCTGCATATAGCTGTAACTCATTATTACTTAGGAGACATTGCCTAAAGTAACAAATATCTGTTGTGCTACTCAATTAGGCACCGCCATTATTATCATTACCAAAGTACACTTGCCTTTCATGTGTAGCAGTGCACCGCCAAAGTGGCATTCTGGGATCGTAAAATAACACTCAAAATTACACTAACTTTGCCACTGTGACCGTGTTATTACCCATGGAGCATACAGTGCTTGTAAAACCACGTACCAGTGGTGTAAATTGTAGGGGTGTCAGAGAGGTACTGATCCCCCCCTTGTGTTTACGACCCATGCTTTAAGATTTACTTTTCAAGTATCGTATTTAAATTGCTTGACAGATAAGCATAGTGCACTCTCCTTAAGATCATCTCTGAAATCTGAAGCCCTTCCAATGAGTAGAAACTGAGTACAGTTGTGAAAACAATTTTTGGTTCCAAAAGGCACGGTAGAGGTCAGGCTTTCTGAAGTTCTACGGGTCACTTCTGACGTGCAGCAACTGTTTATTATACTGGCCTCTGAAGCACAAAGTAAAGAATCCCAGGATCTTCTACCGTTATTTAGTTGTTTAGACGATTTGTAGGAAGCCATGGGCAATGAAGTATGAATGCAGTTTCTCGAATACAATTGTGTTTAAAAAAATCGCTGGTAAATATGAATATGCTTTAAAAGAAAGATTGCATGGTTAAATCATGGGAGGCTAACAGTTCACAGGATTATAGCTGAATTTAGAGGAAAGCTGTTCCTTTTATGCATTATAATGAAAAGGAAAAAAATGCTAGCATTTTCATTTGATAGTTTAATCCGAATTGACATATTGGAATGGCATAAACTAGATCCTGCTGTAAAATGCCGAGCAAGCGCCCCCCCCCCCCTACGGTGAAGGACAATCCGACCAGATTTGGGTGGGGGGTCGCTTGCTCGGTTCCGGACCGGTCATTGGTCCTTATTTGGCGTCATTTCAGATCTTCCGAAAAAGAAAGAGGGCGCTTGCTCGGGTGGGAGCGCTTGCTCGGCATTTTACGGTATACGTACAAGTTACATTTGGAAAGTAACTTTGCCATCTATTAGCCACTCAGGCCCGTGCTTGTTTTCTTTTTGAATTATTTCAAAAGTTCATTTTGATTGATATATAGTTACAAAGAAAAGATATATTTGCGAAAAGCAACTTTAAATGGCTGCCGCAGCATGCAGATGTGTGTCCCCCCCTTGAGATTTTTCTCCATTTATTCCCCTGCCACAGACTATGGTACATGAGTTCTGTTAATCATTTAATCTGGAGTGCACCATGCAGCCACTTGAGGTGTGGTGTAAAGTAAAATAGAAAACAAAAAAGTGACATGGCAGCTGGACAGTTCCATACTTTTTAACTCTAATAGCATATCTCTGGTGCCTGCAATTGCTGCTTGTGCTTCAGTAGATGACAGTGTCCACCTTTGTCCCTTTGCTTGCGAAATTATCTGCCACATATAAAATTACGGAACGGATTAAGTAACGTCATACTATTCTGCAGGGCGCCCAGCAACTGTGGCTCAAGTGGACAAGAGGCTGCTCTCCATTAAGCCTCCTCACTGCTTCACTAGGCTCCCACGCTCAATCAAAGAACGCTGCCATTGGAAGGCAAGTGAATGGCGGCACTGGCTCCTGTTGTACGCTGTGCCATGCTGCGCAGGGATCTTGCCATAGCGCCACCTGAACCACTTTGTGCTTCTCGTTGAAGCTGTGCACATACTTCTTTTAGAAGAGCTAACCACGCCACAACTTCAACGTGCTGGTAAGTTGCTCAGATTGCTGGACTGTAGAGTTTGTAGGGTTATCAGTTTTCATGTAGAGATCCTCAATTCATCGAACAGCCAGCCGTTGCTGTCAACCACAGCGTGCTCGATGGGTCGAGCTCCATCGAGTGCACCTGCCAGTGCGCACCATCGGGCAACAAAGACGGAGCGCACGAAATGTTTGAGATCTGGTTCTTCAGGTGCCGCCGCACTACAGGCTGTTCTTTTAAAGACGATAGTCTTTCTTGGGATACTGAAAGGCAAAAATTTTGGTCTGTCCGTCCGTCTGTCTGTCTGTCTGTCTGTCTGTCTGTCGGTAACCCGATTCAGCTACTCGGCCAAAGTTTAACTTCTTTCTGAACGCCCAGCCATCTTGAACTGGTGTTCGCGTTCATATTTGTGAATATATTCGATCAAAAAGCAAATACTACGCATTCCTGAGGCGCAACATTATTATGTAAGAGTCAGGACGTGTGTTCTTTATTAGAAAATACATAGGTACGCAATTCTAAAGACCCTAGCGTTTTTTTAGGTTGTCTCAGGCAAGGCAAAACATAGTAGTACGGCCGGTACAAGACTATCGTCTTTCGACGACATTTTTTACTCTCCTGTACATCGACAATCTGCAAAGGCATGCGGACAAACAGAAAGTATTTGATAAGCAATCACCGATAAGCACGAACTTGGCACGAACTTGGCAATGCGGTTGTGTCGTCAAGGGTGAAGTTACAGCTGCAGACGGTTAGACCAGGCCCCATAACAAATTTTAGTTAGACGCTGGTAGTTGTTCTGTGTCCGATGAAGATCATTATGCCACAAGAATTTTTTCAATCGGTTCATTACGAGCTGAGAAAACCGGCATTTTGAAGCGGCGCGAAACCATGATGCGAGGCGGTGAGCTTGAAACCCTTGCCGCTCGCCCCGCGTAGCCTTCGCAAGCCAAATCTCTTCCCTACTTTTTCCCGGCATCCGAGTGCAAGGTCACGTGTGCATGACGTGCCCGAGGAAGCCCACCCCCCAGCACGCGTGCGGCATTGTTTTGCTGAGCAGTGCTATTTTGTAGTCTACTGCCTGTTTCTACGGGATGGATGCCTTGGTGCGCGCTCGTTTGGAAAGGCTGGCACGGATCATGGGTCCTTACCGTGAAACACACCACGTCGCATCCTTGCAACTGCTGTCAGGGACGATCACAAACAAGCGCATGCTTCTGCATCGTCGAAGGGCCTGTGCATTGCAGCCAGGCAAGGTGGTGCGCTTCATCTTTCGGCAGGTGATGTCGAATGCGCCCTCGCTGATCATCAGGCTTGCAACCTACTACCGAGCACAAAAATCTGCGACATTTCATTGGCACTAGAGTGGTGGTATCATGAGCCAGTGCCGCATTTACTTTTACTTGGACGCGCTAGAATAAATGAGCATAATGAGTGTCGAACGCTCTAGAACATTACTTTTGTTTCCAGGGCTGGCGTCTGCTCGAGGCGCTAACCGTGGGGACACGAACGCATGCGAAACGGAGGCACGTTAGCCCCGCACGTCGCTGCAATTCACTGAACAAAAATGAAAAAGGCGCACACATTCTCTTTGTGCGTCTCATTATCTCTCAAGTTTTATTCATCTATTCAAGCAACACATTCCACAAATTACACACGTCGTGTCAAATAATTTGCGCTGTGTCACGTGCTACTTTTGTCGACGACAGTGCACAGTCGTCTATGTAGAGGACCGACATCATAGCGTTACCGTCTACGTAGGGCCATTCCACCGTGTACGCCATCCCCTTATTCTCTAGGCGCGAGCACGCGAAAGCAAGGGCAAGCAGCGTTCAGCTTGAAATTTGACCCATTTCCGCGGTGCGTAGCGTTGCAAATTTTGCCAGACGTGATCGTGAACGCTCAGCGTATGAATTGCGCTCGTCAGCTCAAAATTGTTAAACCTGGTGAGGGGCCCTTTAAAGATTGTCTGTCCCAGTAAAAACTTGCACACTTCATAGTCTCAGAATTTGTGCTGAAGCTTCACGTTCCAATCCTAAGTGTTTCAGTCCAACCTTTGTTTCCAGTTCCTGTTACTACATTTTCTTACAAGAATGCTTCTTGGTGATGATGGCACACATAAGTTTGGGTTGTTTTGGGCTGTCACAGTGCACTTAAAAATGCCTGAAAAGCATATCACATAAATGGTTGTATTATAGTGAAAAACAACAGTTGCCATTTTATAGTCAGTAGAAGCCTGAATGTATGAAGAATAGCTGAAAGCTGATAGAATACACCATATACTCTGTTTCACAAGCTGTTGGCAGTGCAGCCAGAGGTAGAGCTCTCTCGTCCAATGAGGGCTGTGTGAGCACAGCAAATAGTTCAACTATTTTAGCAATCCAGAACTATTTTGCACACTACAAACGCATAACGTGACAGTATGGTACGGATTGATGTTTTAAAGCGTCCAAAGTGTTTTAATAATTCTTTAAATTAATGGAAAAAGCCCGCATGGACGCGGCTGAGCGGAGGCTTGTTGTGAGGTGGTGATGCGCCGCTTTTCGACAACATGGCGTCGCCCGAGTTGGTCGTCTTTCTGCAACGCATCTCACAAACTGTCGCCCGTGAGCCATCCATCGAGTGTGCGCGGTTTTCCCAAGCTGGTGAAGCAGATAGCTTTAAACGCTAGTGCTTCGTGTCGAGTGCGGGGAAAGTGCAAGCTTGGATTCACTCACCAAGAGGACGGAAAAACCTATCCAGGTGAGCGAGCGAACGCTCTATCGGTGGAAAGCGCTGGCGGGGAACGCGGGCAGAGTCCTACTACCGAAGAAGCGTTTTATTGGAAAGGCCGTGATCGGGTGAAGAAGACCTGAGCGTCTTTCGATGGGTGGTGTACGTCTTTTTATGAGAGAGGTGAAATTCCAACCATCGCCAAGGTGGTGCAGCGTTTGGAAGAGGACGAGACGCTACCGAGCGTGTCCACAACGACGATGCAGAGGATGCTGAAGTAGCGTGGCTTCAAGTACAAGGAACGCTCTCGAGGAGATACGAAGAGCCTTGCATAATCTTAACGGCAGATCCGCCCCTGGCCCGGACGGTATATCAAACAAGGCACTTCGCAACCGGAATGACGATTCAATTGAGACCCTGAAGGATATGATCAATGCAGCATGGAGAGAAGGCAAGGTGCCGGAGCAGTGGAAGCTGACCAACACGGTCCTTATTCCTAAGCCAGGGAAGCCCCCTAACTTAGACAACCTGCGGCCAATATCTTTGACATCATGTATCGGCAAGGTCGCAGAACACGCCATACTGCACAGGCGAAACATGTACTTGGAAAATAACGACATCTATCCACACAATATGGTTGGATTCAGGACAGGGCTATCCACACAAGACGCGATGAAGCTTATCAAACACCAGATCATCGACAACAAAACCAGAGACGTGAGAGCCATTCTGGGCCTGGATCTAGAAAAAGCATTTGATAGCATCTGCCACTCATTCATACTCGAAGCGATTTCCAAGCTTGGTCTGGGGAAAGTCTTTCATGACTACGTGCGGTCCTTTCTAACAGATCGGAAAGCAGTGATGAAGATGGCAGATATCGAGAGCGCAGAAATTGAACTAGGAGCAAGGGGCACGCCACAAGGCGCAGTGATTTCACCAATGCTTTTCAACCTTGCCATGATTGGACTGTCGAAGAGATTATCGAGCATCGAGGGGTTGAAGCACACCATCTATGCGGATGACATTACCATCTGGTGCAGAGGGAGAAGCGAGGGGGCAGATCGAGAGCGCCATGCAACAGGCAATTGACGCCGCAGAGGAGTACCTTAGTCCTTCAGGGGCTCAGGTGCTTCCCGAGCAAGTCAGAACTCCTACTGTATAGGACTACACGTCCGGGACCGAAGGCCAGGGGATGGAAGCCGTTGAACCAGTTAGACATCCACCTCCGTACAAGTACAGGGGATGCCATCCCGAGGGTCGATGCCATCAAAGTCCTCGGCATGATGATAGAGTATAACGGTGCTAGCAGCAAG
The DNA here is from genome assembly GCA_030522465.1 of Rhipicephalus appendiculatus. Lineage (NCBI taxonomy): Eukaryota > Metazoa > Arthropoda > Arachnida > Ixodida > Ixodidae > Rhipicephalus > Rhipicephalus appendiculatus. Next base: position 188,578 of record JALIZH010018612.1, read on the forward strand.
ACTATTACCAAGTTAACTTGGAAAACCGACAGTGCGGTGCACCTTATACGCAGAGGGGTGGCCAACAAAATACATGGGTTCAAGGAAGACAACCTCATCAGGCGGATGCATGCGTTCGTTCTTAGTTACTTTACGTATGAGGCAGCAATGCACAACTGGTCGAGAGCACAGTCAGAGAAACTGAATGTACTCCTCAGGAAAATTACCTAAGAGGGTCCTGGGCCTACCCATACACACCAGCACCGAGCGTCTACTAGAACTTGGCATTCACAACACGCTGGAAGAAATAGCAGAAGCCCAAGAGCGAGCACAGTTTGCGAGGCTATCTACAACACGGTACCATAACCCCATGGCGATTAGATGCAAATATAATGATATCCCCAAGACAATCGGGGAAAATATCACGGTATCTCCTATACCACGAAACATGCATCCGGAGCACAACATTGGAAGAAGACTAGCGAGGGTCGCGGCCATACTTTGTCAGGTCTCAAACGAGCAACGAGGTGTCGCCTTTGTTGACGCGGCTTCCCACGCCAATGGCAAAGCTTTTGTGGCCGTGGTGGTCGATGAGGCTGGTCGTGTAGTCAACTCAGCGACGGTCAGGACGAAAGATCCAATCATTGGGGAACAGGTTGCCATCGCATTAGCACTCACGATGGATAAAATCGAAGTTATCTACAGCGATTCCAGCGCAGCACCACGGGCCTTCGCAAAGGGTACGGTGGCAGAAGAAACGCTGCGAATACTACATGGCAAGGACATCACGCATCATCTGCTGAGTTGGTTTCCGGCTCACCTTGGACAAATTAATGACTCCCCTCCCAATCTCAATGAAGCAGCACACGAGGCGGCGCGAGAGCTCTCCAACCGCACCTCCCCGAGCATGCGTTCTACCGGTGAAGGGGATAACTGAGAAATTCCCACAACATATAACGAGCTCATAAAGCATTTCTCTTTGTCCAGAAGGATTTTCCCTCCACCTCACAAAAATCTGACTAGGCCCCAAGCACTTACATTACGGCTATTGCAAACCAAGACGTATCCTAGCTTGAAAATGTTAAACATAATTTACCCTGACCTATACCAAAGTAATCTTTGCCCAGATTGTGGGGAAATAGCTTCATTAGATCACATGCTCTGGCAGTGTACCAAATTCGCTCATTTACCTAACATCACCTCTGCCAGGTGGGAGGCGGCAATCCGCAGCTCATCCTTGGCAGATCAGCTGTGGGCTGTCCACCAAGCCCGCGAGGCGGCTGAGGGGCTCAGCCTCTCGGTCCCCACGTGGGAGCGGCCCGCAACACAGTGATATGTGTTTTGGAGGACCCAATAAATGTTTATCCAATCCAATCTCGGAACGCATTTCTCATAGAAGCGAGGCGCATTGTGCAAAGTCACCGCCGATTTCTGCGGAGCTGCGACGCCAAATACAAGTTGTGATGACGATGATATGTGAGCCCTCCGAACGGCCTCATGGCAATCATCGCGTGGTGCGTACAGGACGGGATCATTCAGTACTGTTGCAGTGAGAGTAGCAAACATAAAAAAAAACATTTTTATATTGGAAAATAAAGCATCGGGTTGATTCCATGATTAGCTCGTTAAATGACTCAATGATTCACTTAAATTGATTGATTGAATGATTAAAGTAAATATTTTTTCTATACCCGTCGCGTAAACAATTAAAAAAAGCTCTGATGTGACGAAGATTCATAGGAACAAGTCACACTAAATATTAATAGACAATGCCAGTTCCTTTGGAACGGAAGTCGGCCTGTCCAAAATAAACAGAACAGACCAAGATGGTGCCAAGCGCCACCTGCTACAAAATTTAAAAAGTTAATTAGAATAGTGCGCATTTTTCCACACAGGCGGGGCGCCACTTGTCAGATTCACGGAAGCGACATTCGCGTAGGAACACAATTATGTAGTGCGCTCTGTCGTGATTGGCTGAGGGCGCACGTACCTTCCACGTACTGCCAACAGCTTGTGAAACGCAGTATAGTTCCTTCGTGCATGGTGCTTGTTCTTTCCCATTTTCATTTACTGCGTTGTTTTGCAATTAAGTTCAGGTACTAAAGTAACTGGCATTACTAAAATGCACTACCTAAAATTAGTTTAGTATATTAATTTATATTGTTTTGCTGAAGCATTGCCCATTGTGTCATCACACAAGGCCTTTTGAAGTGTTCGGTTCCATTCAGAACCATGGCACGCATTTAGTATTGAACATTTATTATGCAGGTCGTCTGCTGCAAGAATTTGTCGCTCGGACAAAGACTCTATACAGCGCACGCCTAATGACCTTCTACCTACACCAGCTGCTACACCTAGCATCTGTTGCGGAGAGGTTCGGGCCACTTTGGGGACATTCAGCATTTGTTTTTGAGAGCGGCAATGGACGACTGCTGAAGACGATTACGGGAGCAAAAGGGGTGCCAAATCAGGTCATCGAGAGGCTAGTGATGCTGCAGCAGCTGCATCTTGTCACAAAACTGAATTCTTTTGAAACTAAGGTGAAATATTTTACCTCCACTCTTCTCGGTTATCCGAAAACATTTGCAGTGACTTGTATTGACACAGTTTCATTTTTTGGGAATCCCGATCCTGTGCCCGAGCTGACATCTGCAGAAACTGGTGCTTTACGCTCACTGTTTTCGCCTGCAAGTGTTTGGTATGAACATTTCCGTTTTTTGTTCAAGGGAAGTATTTTGCAACGCAGGCATTATAAGAGGCCAAAGAAAAGTGATTCTAGCATTGTGCAAACTGCTGATAATGAATATTTTGCCATTGAAAGGATTTTTGTTGCCATGCTGGACTCTTCGCACAATGGTGAAAAAAATCATTCTTTTGTGCAAGAGAATAGTACGCATCGAAAGTGCTGTCAGGCTGCCTAGCCACATTCAGGAAGTGTTTTTTTTTTCACTTGTGTCTACACTGTCTGTGTTAAGGGCTTCAGACATTGCTGCTCCTTGTTTGTTAATACCATTGCCAGCGGATGAAAAAATGTATGTATGTGATTTGCCAAACTCTATCGAGCGAGAGTGATGACAAATGGGATATGCCAGGGCAATTTCCGGTGCAAGGGTCTTAAAAACACAAAAAAAAGAAAAATACACAAGGTCACTGTGTACTTTTGAAATGCCTTTCCAGAAAACCTCATAATAATAATAATAATAATAATAATAATAATAATAATAATAATAATAATAATAATAATAATAATAATATCCGGGGTTTTACGTTCCAAAACCACGATATGATTATGAGGGACGCTGTAGTGGAGGGTTCCTGAAATTTCGACCATATGGTGTTCTTTAACATGCACTGACATCTCACAGTACACGGGCCTCTACCATTTCGCATTTATTGAAATGCCACCGCTGCATCGGGGATCGAACCCACAAACTTCAGGTCAGCAGCCGAGCACCGTAACCACTGTTCCACTGAGGCAGACTTTTCCAGAAACCTCGTCGTCCTTGTTTCATGCAAGAAAAATGCTTAGTTTGAAAGGAAGTCATGGTTTGGTGATTTGCATGCTGTTAGCTTAAGGGAGTGTTGACAGAAAAGCTTGTGCACCTGTTTTTTGCTCTTAATCAGTGGCTACTGACTTATTAATTGCAGCAACGAAATTTGCCCCAACGTAAGACGAGGGCTTAGTTATATGCTCCCATGTTACAACTGGAGGCAGTTTCGATGTCGAAAAGCACTAGGGCGCCTCGTGATGTAGTCGGCCTACTCGTCAACAAATACTGTCATGTGACCACGAGAGCCAGTGATGTCACTGGCCAGCTTCTGCTATGTTGTCAGCGTTGCTGGTTCTTCTGCTGTGTTGAGCACTGCGAGTGCGTATTTCCTCGATCGTCAAACTACGTTACTTTTCTAGTGCGGCGATGGACGAAGGAGCTGGGAGGAGTGTACAAATCAGTCAGAAAAGCTCAATTCACTCGCGAATCTCCTCGGTGGCTGCGATTTTGTTCTTGTCGCTGTCTTCCAACTGAGGCAACGTTTTCTTTGAGGCTTGGAGGAGCCTCAGCGTAAGGTGTGCTGAAACATTTTCGCTCCGATCATTTGTAAAGTAACTGGTTGAGAAGTGACGAAGGAAGCAGTGAAATCACCAAATTGGCGCTCCCTAACAATGTGTATGTGTAACATGTAAGTGGCGTGATGTACACATTACTGACTCGTATTTAGATAAGGTGACGCTGCGTTCTAAAGGCATCCCACGTGCGCATGATGGAGTGCCGAAGCAGTTATCTGTCCACAACACAGTACAGTCCCGGCAGTAGAAAGATTTAGTTTGGCTGTAGACTTCCTAACGTTTGCGGATGCACGGTAACTGGAACCATTGATGGCTACAGCAGCAGCAGCCATGGGACCAGTAGCGACATCTTGGGGCATTTTGTCCAACTACAATAATTTTTTTCAATTGTCTTAAGTCGTGTCTCTGTTCCTGTCGAAAAAAAGCAATGAGGATGCTATGAGTTAATAATTATCTCACTGCCAACGCTTTACACTGAGCCAGTAAGCAGATAAGTTAGGTGCAGTGTTATTTTCGTGGGTCTCAGGTTAAGGCTCTGCATCATCAGGTGTCGCTACCAGCGTTGTTCATCTTGTGCACACCTCCGGTGACCCGGCCAGAACTCAGGACATACATGGTACCCACTTGATGAATTCATTATTTGTTGCTTATATTTCCGAGTCGGCGCTTTCATGAACTTCGAAACTAAATTAATATACTGTTTAGGCTGTATTTGTGGCTGATATTGTACAGATAGCACCTCTATGTTCCCATAAGTGTGATGATTGAGAGCACGTTCCACCCCTGCTCTCTGCTTCTGTTTGCCTCCATCTGCGTGTCCGAGTCCTCGTCAAGCACACTAATATGTGCTCAATGTGTGCACGTGTCACTTACAATCATAGCTTCACAACCAACTTTGCTGGAGTGGGAACATACACCAATTTAGACTTTGTGAAAGTCGACCATCCAACCCCTCGTCAAGGCAGCAAACATCCCAAAGACAACAAGTGTGACACCTTGCAGGCTCTTAGGGCACATCTGCATGTCATTTATGGGAAACAAACGCGGCTCAGTCATTGAAAAGGTTCTCAGTGAGGTCTCCCGTCGCTAGCTTGATGACTTCTTGGTGGCTAGTATGTTCTAGAGCAGCATAACAACCATTCGTACCTGCTATTTTCTCCGCTCCAAGAGCACGACTTTCTCATCAATCTCGGACCCCATGTGAATGCAGTGGGAATCAGGCCAGTGCAAGCGTTGCAGGAGTTTCTTCGCACAGTATCTCTTTGAAAGCTCCTTGACTTCTTTGGACTGCTTAACTTCTATTACCCTCTCTTCTCCAACATTGCGATACCACTGACTGATCTTCTGAGGACTACTAAAGCGCCGCCCGCTCATTGTCTTGGATATCCGATACCAAAAGAGCCTTAGCTGCTGAAAACTCCTGGGCTGATGCTACTATTTTTGAACCTCTGCAGCATATCGCACAAATGCGTCTCCTCGCTGATACACCTAGGACCGTAAAGCAGTTCCAGCACAACTGGTCTGCAGGTGGTTTTTCTCTCAAAGCCGAAGCCTGAAGAAACATGCTACAACATGTTTCGTCATGAGCTGTTGGAGGAATGCTTTAGCGTATTTGGGATCTGCTGGAGGGCACAAGCTTTTTCATGTGTCTTCACAGATCACAAGGCTTTCATGTTTGCCTTTTGTAGTAGTCGAAATAGGGTACCTCAATTTTATCTCTGTGTCCTTGGTGGACATTCAGTGAAGGCCCAATCAATGCAGTCACAGATCCCTCTCGTGTTACCACAGGATGCATGGCTGCAGTTCACTTTCAGGAAATTGCTAGAGTGCAGCTTTCAGACATCGAGCTTAGGGACTTGTACTCCTGTGCCGCATCACTGGCATATTTGGGCATTACCCTTTATTTTGTTCAGGCACCATACCCTGCAATGTGTCAATGTTTTGAATAGGCTCATTTGTTCCATTCTGACTCTGCCAGTAAGTCTTTGGGAAATTTCACGGCACGAGTCACTCCACAGATCCTGCCACCCAGCATCTAGTCACTTCCTGCTTATGTGCCCGAGTGCAAACTCTGATGTGTAACCTTGGGCTTACGAGTTCCTTCACTGTCAGGGCTCCAAGTCTATACGACACAAAATGTCGCCAATTAAATGGTTTTGTCTTTCTGATCAGATTCACATCAACATTGTTAACCTGCTGCCACCATTCAAGATGCTCACTAAGACTTATACCTGCTGGCCTAGAGCACTTCATCTCGCAGACATTAAGCACTAATTATGACTTCTGCTTTTGTCAGCATCTGGACCTCATGCTTAGATGCCCCAGCGTTGTTATGGCCAATTTGGCTGACAATTAAATTGTGACCTATCCCATGAACTGACACGCCTGCCTGGCATCTGCCGTGTCCACATTACCGTATACCACTTTTCGAAAAATGGATTGAATGCCTTCATCGTCAGCTTAAAGCTGTCCTGTAGGGCCGCCAAGATTGCTGTGCTTCGGCTTGAGGGTTTTCCTCTCATCCTGCTAGGTGTGCACTCCTCCTCCAAGGAAGACCTTCACTGCACAGCTGCAGATCTGCTGGTCTTTTGCACGATATTCAATGCTGCATTTGCCCAGTTAATTCTTTGCCCGAGCTACTGTTACCATGCCAGCTCCAAGACAGCTGCGTCCAGCAGCTCTGCTTCATGTTTGCACCTTCGAATCCTTCTCCTACTAGGGTGCCATCGTCCTGTAATGTTCCAGCTGGAATGCGCCTACTGGAAGTCTTCGTTACTGAATGGTGTGAGGGTGTCCATCAATTCCTTACACCTTACTAAAATGTCGCATTCATGTGCTAAAGCCGAAAAAAAAACTTTTACGAGTGACTTAAACACCTGTGAAGAAGTAATGGTGATAGACATTCGAAGACCCGTTCTAACAGCGGACCTACCTAATCACATGGTGTGATCAGAGGCTGTTTCTTGGGTGCCATGGCATCACTACTCTTGTAAAACGGTAATTTTGTTTGCTACTAGCTGTCGTGGTTTTAGACTTTTTTTGCAAATTTTCTTCCATCTGATTGCTATGATTTTACGCTTTTCCACCTTTAGAACAGTGCTTTAGTCTAAACACCCTGAAAATATGCCTGTTGTGCCCTGTAGACCCGCACTGCACTTACAGTTTTGTAATACTATAATATATTATGTGCCACTTACCTCGAGAACGAAGGAAAATGATTACGAGTTGGTTCATGTTTTGCCATCTTCATTGTGACAACGATCACTGTGGGCTCATGTAAATATTGTAAATGCACCTATCTTCCGCCCCCCTCCCCTTACATCTTTGTTCGAGGCTGTGGGGTATGTCCGAAGCACACCATGGAACTTCGCAGTGCATATCATGTTGGCCATCCCATCATGTTGACTGGCAGACCTACTGATCCACCCTCAGTTATGCCAACTCAACCCAGCCACATTGTTGTGACCCATTTCTGAGACCCTGGTACTCTCTGCGGAACTGATAACATGCACGTCAAAAATTGGCTGACTGACTACAAGTATGCCAGCGGGAACCATCTTGCAATTGTCAGTTACTACCTCAGGGGAAAAGCCCGTGTGGCTCAATATACACGAGGAGTATTTGACGAGTTGGCAGGCATGCAAACAAAAAGAAAAAAAACCGTTTTGGAAAGACAATAGCACTCTGACCAGCTGCCCATAAGGAACATTTGTGCTCTGCACAGGCAGTGATAAAACTGTACATCATTTACATCCAGGCCACCATTGTGCTAGCATGGAGATGACCAAATGCTTGAAGCTGACAGTCGGCCAAAATCTTAAGGTCATCACCGAGGTCGCATTTAATTTACTTGTCTGAAAGAACTGTTCCACCACTGACAACATCATAAGGGTATGCCGACACTATGAAGAAGCAAACAGCCATCGAGCCATAACAAAGAATGTGAGATTACAAAATGGGAACTGACCTGTCCTATTTATTCATCTACGTGCCTACTTAAGCGGCACATACCAATATGTTCATAGTAAGACAAATGTGCCATTTTATTTAGTTTTCTTTCTACGCAATTAGCATTACATGTTTCTTGCACCCACTGTAATTGGTGTATAGTGCCCATGTGCAGTGATGTGTGGTAGGTCTCATGTGGCTTCACCTGACAGTGATGAACAGCCATGAGGAAGTGAGCAAGATGAGACGTAGATGTCGTGCACCACTGGTTTAGAAATGTGTAGTGTATGAAAGGGCAGCCAATGACATTTTTAGAAGGCAGTTTCCAAGAAACGAAAGAAATTTTGTATTTAGGCATGTTTGCCACGCCATTCCTTGTGCTTAAAAGACACGTAAGTTTCAAACTATGCTGACTGGTGTGCTGTTTGATTCTCATGCGTGATGGTACTTTTCACCAGGCACTATATGCAAATGTTGCTTTTAACATATGTTTATAAGGTTTTAATCTAAGACATGTTTTTTATCTGTGTTATGTGTTGAATTACCTCATTTAACTGAATTCTGACACTTTTATTTCTTTCGTTCTGCAGTGGTACTTACAATAAATGCTTTTGTTGAACTTCATGTGTGAATTTCTTTGCATAAATTGTGTAAACCCCCACGACAGACCCCCACGACAGCGACATTTAGAAAGATTGCATTGCTTATGCAAACATATTTTTTATTGAAACAGCTATTATGTCTTCCATTTGTACAGTCACGCTCAATATCGTTTGCAACATGCTGTCTGTACTCAAAATGGCGCCAACACTGCAAATCGGCACCTGCATACAAATCGGCACCTACATAGAAAAAAATTGGCGAGCCAAACTCTGTCAGCGGTACTTTCTGAACCAATTTAACGTTTGTCGGTGTCATTCTTCAGGCTTGGGATCACTTTAACTACAGCCAGCAGGTTGCAAATGCATATTGAGCGCGCCTGTACCTGCGTAGCTATAGGTAAATTTTAATGTGTATTTCAGACTGGAGTTAGTGCAGTGCTGAATGCATTAATGAATGAGTCTGCTTGTAGAGGCTCTACATGCTTATGTACGTATTATTTTTATACCCCTGTCACACGGCAAATCTAATGTCATTTACAGCGAATGTCATTGGTTTGTAACGTCATTTGCTTGCTGTCACACGGGGCAACTAATGTCCATTTGAGGAAAATGACATTGCCTGTCCGAATGAGTTCACGAAACACATTTGCATTCGATTTCAAAATGCGTAGTCTCAATGCCAGGGACCTTTTAGAGACATATAGCTGTTAACTTATGCACACGTAACTTTTGTAATTCGTAATTATCTTATTATTTCCTCGATTAGTGGTTTGGTGACATAATAGCACGCGCGAAAGTTTCTAAAAAGAAAGCTACTCTCAACTACAGTGGCTGGACGCCCCCCAATCTTTCATTTGTGCTCTTGTTGTCGTTGTTGCCTGTATCGCGGGTGTTGATTGTCCAATTGCTCCTGTTGTGGTGATTGAGGCGGTGACTGCACGAAATTGCTGCCACTGTCTCATTTCTGCAGCTGGGGGGGTCAGTCGTTGGCCATGTTGGTTTTCTACTGGCTCTTGGCTTGACCTCGTTTGTGTCATGAAGCTGTGGCAAGTTGTGTAAAATGGCTGCGTTTATAGTCTAGGAGCACCTTTTAGTGATAAAACATTATTTTTGGGGCTACGCGCATGTCATATGCAAGTTTTCATAATTTTTATTTCTCCCACAGTCGCGGCTCAGGAGGGCTAAGGGTCGTCATTTTAAAATGACATTTGTTTTCGTCGTGTGACAGCACGCAGGTAACATGATATTAAGTTCACTTAATCTCATTCGTTGTAAATGACACTAGATTTATCCTTGTGACAGGGGTATTGCACACAGTCATTTGCAGAAGTTGTATCCATTGCGGAATAGCGCACAGTGACACAGGTGAGTGAGATGATATAGGCACTCGCCTGTGGCCCTGTGTCTTATTTGCGCTATTCCACGCTGCATTCGTACCAAATATACCTCGACTTTGATTACTACTGAAATTGTATGTAATAAAGTTGCACATTTTCCGCATAGACCACAAACCACACGCTTTCCATACACTCCTTATGGCGATTTTCCGTATCACCTAAAAAAATCCGTATGTTTCCATAACACCTTACATTTCCATATTTTCCTCATGAAAGTTTCCGTACACTCCTTAAGATCTCCTTATCCTTCCATATTTTCCGTAATGAACTTTCCATACACTCCATAAATTTTCCTTATCATTCCGTATTTTCCATAAGAAACTTTCCGTATGTACCATAAAACTTCCGTATGCTTCCATAAAATTATAAAATTCCATATTTTTTCCGTATCTTTCATAACGAAACTACGGAGTCCAAATTTTTTCCATAAGATTTTATACAGGAACGTTTCAGTAGGGATTCCTAGAGGAGAGAGGGGGAGAGGACGCGCATGCGCTGTGGGGATGTGGGACGCGGGCGCTGCTCCGTAGAGTAGATGATTCCTAGAGTAGAGAAAGGGGGGTGAGCGTAGGAGAGGAGGGGGAGAGGGGATGCTTGTAGACTTATGCCACAGGAGCGAAGGAAAGACGCGCCTGAACCATAATCGACGCCAGCAAGGAACATGAGCCGTGACTTCACGTGCCACAGCCAAGCGCCGTCTTTATTTTCTTCACTTGCGGTCGCGTGCTCTCCGTTTTGCGCGCCACCCGAATGAGGGCGCTACAGGGCCCCCCGTGTAGACTGGAAGTCGGAATGTGACATGCCGTTTTTGGTAGTCCAACGGGAGGTCAGGCGTAGATGAGAGGCTTTCTATAGCGGTCTCCAGGTACGCCGGCTTAAGTCGGTCCAAGCTGACTGTCTCTTCGCGGCCGTTCTGAAGAAGAGTGGCAGTTTTGGGTGTGCGGTTAAGGACGCGGAATGGTCCGTCGTAGGCTGGTGTCGAATGGTGGTGACCGCGTCGTGGCGCACGAAACGTGCGTTGAAGTGGCCAGGTCAGGGTGGACAAATATGGTCTTGTGGTCGGAAGGTCGGGGTGGAGTGGGCCGGAGGTTTTGAACACAGCCGATGAGGCGTTGTAGGAATTGTTGTGGCTGATCTGGTAGGTGCGTTGACGTGAAGAAATCTCCAGGGAGCCGCAGAGAACTGCCATACACCAGCTCTGCTGCTGAGCACTGTAGATCTGCCCGGATAACAGCCCGTAAACCTAGGAGCACCAGTGGCAAGGCATCAACCCAGGTGGCTCTATTGAGGCGGGTGGTCAGGGCGGTCTTCAGTTGTCAGTGAAGGCGTTCCACCATGCCGTTGGCACAGGGATGATAAGCAGTGGTGCGGCAATGCCTGGCTCTGAGGATGCGATTAAGGCAAGTAAACAGCGAGGACTCGAACTGACGTCCACGGTCTGTTGTCACGGTGCCAGGACAGCCAAAACGAGATACCCACGTAGAATTGAAAGCACGGGCAACTGTCTCCGCGGTGATATCTTGAATGGGAACTGCTTCCGGCCAGCGTGTGAAACGATCGACCATGGTCAGTATATAACAGTACCCCTGAGACACTGGTAGTGGGCCCACAATGTCTAGATGAACATGGTCGAAACGACGGCTCGGTGGAAGGAAAGTTTGGGGAGGCGTCTTAGTATGTCGCGAGACCTTTGTCATCTGGCAGGGCAGGCACATGCGTGTCCAAGCGCGCACATCACCGTTGATTCCGGGCCAGACATAGCGATGGGTGAGAAGACGCTGAGTAGCCCGAATGCCGAGGTGACAGATGTCGTGTAAGGAGTGGAAAACGGTGCGTCGTAATGAAGCTGGAACAAAAGGGCGTGGAAGGTCAGACGAGACATCGCACCACAAGGGCTCAGATGACAATGGATGAGATACTAGGCGTAGTCGGAGAGAACGGGGGTTCTCCGGAAAGCGGCGAGCTCTATATTATTCTGCTGTGCGGAGGAGAATGAGGCCCAGTCGATGGTTGGAGAAGGAGAGCCAACCGTGGCTATACGAGAAAGGGCATCTGCGGCGGTGTTGTCCGCGCCTTTCACGTGGCGGATACCAGTCGTGAATTCCGATGTATAAGCAAGATGGCGGAGTTCACGGGGCACATACTTGGATGAGTTTGTGCGGAAAACGTACGCCAGTGGCTTATGATCAGTCAGCACGTAAAATGAGCATCCTTCCAGAAAATGCCGAAAGTGCTGTATCGCAGTGTAGATGGCCAGTAACTCCCGGCCGAAGACGCTGTAGCGGGTCTCAGCAGCAAGTAGCTTCCAAGAGTAAAACGGCAAGGGTCTCCACTCGGAGTCAATGCACTGCTGTAAGACGGCTCCAACGGCCACACTGGATGCGTTCACCATCAACCGAGTAGGGGCGTTGCTGCGCGGATGCATAAGAAGCATGGCGTTAGTGACCGCTTGCTTGGCAGCAGCAAAGGTGGCCTGGGCCTCTGACGACCACGGAATGGCAGAGGACGGGCCGGCGGCTGACCGAAGAAGGTCGGTCAGTGGTCGAAGCAGTTCGGCACAGTGTGATATGACGCGCCTGGAAAAGTTCACAAGCCCCAGGAATTGGCGTAACTGGCGCAGTGTTGCAGGCCGAGGATAATCCTGGATTGCTTTAACGTTGGACGGGAGAGGGCGTATTCCTTTGGATGATATGTGATGGCCCAAAAACTCGAGTTCAGATGCGCCGAAAATACACTTCGAGGCATTCAGAACGAGGCCGTACTGCTGTAGACGTTGGAATAGAGCACGAAGATGCTGCTCATAATCTCCAGGTGTGCGGCTGGCGATGAAGACATCGCCAAGGTACGTAAACACAGGAGGGAGGCCCCGTGTGACCTCAGAAATGAACCGCTGGAAGGTTTGAGCCGAATTGCGGAGTCCAAAACGCATCCGCACGTATTCAAACAACCCAAAGGGCGTCTTGATGGCGGTCTTAGGTATGTCGGCGGGCTCGACAGGAATCTGGTGGTACGCCTTAACAAGTTCCACTTTGCAGAAAATCGTGCAGCCGTTGAGGCGCGACGTAAAATCCTGGATACGAGGTAGGGGATAGCTGTCATGGACAGTCTTGGCGTTCAACGTTCGATAGTCCCCACAAGGACGCCAGTCACCGGGATCACGCTTTGGCACCAAATGCAGCGGGGAAGCCCAAGCGCTTGACGACGGCCGTATAATGCCGAGCTGCAGCATGTGGTCAAACTCCCGTTTGGCGATAGCTAGGCGGTCCCCAAACAGGCGGCGTGGTCGAGCGGCTGCTGGTGCACCACGGGTGACGATGTGGTGTGTCACCGTATGTTTAGGCGGCTCAATGAGGTTGCACGGTTTTGTTAACTCCGGGAAACTCGCCAAGATTTTTTCAAACAGTGAGGAGGGTATCGAGCATGCGGATGGCCATAGGAGCGATGTCGGACAGGAATCCCGAGATGGAGAGACGAGTCTGACCGTCTATGAGGCCGCGCCGACGCACGCTGACGTCGAAATCGAAGTATGAGAGGAAGTCCCAGCCGATGATCGGTTGAACCACGTCTGCGATGACGAAAACCCACCGGAAAATGCGGCGAAGGCCGAAGTCGAGGGTGAGAGATCGGAGTCCGTATGTCGATATAGACGAGGCGTTGGCAGCGCGAAGTGACTGCCCAGGTGACTTCGAACGATCAGCTTTAGTCGGGGGCACAAACCTTATTTCCGCGCCCGTATCTATCAGGAACCTGGCGCTGGATAGCTGGTCTGTTGCCATGAAAAGGCGGCTGGGACGAGAAGTGAGATCACACGCCGCCGTCAGTGATCCCGGCCACGAACAGGGAGGTGTGCACTTCGTGGCTCGGTGTCGGAAACGCCGGTGGTACCAGCAGAGAGGTGGATGGCTGGGACTCCGAGCATCTCGTGTGCGTGGAAGAGCTCGAGGACCGGAACGAGGCGAACGAGTCTCCTGCAGGGGGGCTCCGGAGTGCGGCAATGGTGGCGGTGAGTTCGTCGATACGGGCCTGAAGGCGCGAAATCGCTGTCTGCTGGTGGTAAGACAGCGTTGACAGATGGGGAGGTCGCTTCATGAACCTGATCGGCGAGCTCCGCCAGGCGATCGAGGTTGACGTCCCCGGCCGCCGCGAGGACGAGGCGGATTGGCTGAGAAAGGCGTTGGAGGAAGAGCTCGCGAAGCAACGCTGAGTGGACAGAGACGTCGTGTTCCCCAAGAAGCTGTCGCATTCGGCGCAGTAGTTGGGAGGGGCGCGTGTCGCCAAGGTCCCCCCTCTGAAAGGATCTGCTGTATTTGGACGCGTTCCCACGGCATAAATCGCTCCAGCACCTTGGTCTTAAGGTGCTGATATGGCGTAGTGTCCGAGGGGTTGGAGAGGACGTCGGAGAGCTCGCTGGCAACATCAGGAGGAAGGACTGAGGCTACGTGGTAGTAGCTTGTCGTTTCCGAGGCAATGCGGTACAGGGAGAATTGCGCCTCGACCTGGTGAAACCAAACTTGCGGGTTCTGTGACCAGAAAGATGGGAGACGCAGTTGCACTGCCGAGACATCCTGAAGACGTGAGGCTTGCTCCGTTGAGGGTGCGTTCGAGTCAGTCATTGTCTTCGTCCTAGGTCACCACTTGTAGGCTTATGCCACAGGAGCGAAGGAAAGACACGCCTGAACAATAATCGACGCCAGCAAGGAACATGAGCCGTGGCTTCACGTGCAACAGCCAAGCGCCGTCTTCATTTTCTTCACTTGCGGTCGCGCGCTCTCCGTTTTGCGCGCCACCCGAATGAGGGCGCTACATGCGCATGCGCTATGGGGGGTGTGGGACGCGGGGGGCCGCTCCGTAGAGTAGATGATTCCTAGAGGAGAGAAATGGGGTGAGCGTAGCAGAGAGAGAGGGGGGAGGGGACGTGCATGCGCTGTGGTGGTGTGGGACGCGGGAAGGAGGGACGGACTAAGCCCCCTCCAAACACCTCCAAGCAAGATAAAGGAATGGGGTCAACCTGGGCGACAGACACCACCTGCCTAGCCATTGCTAAGCAGCCTCTCTGTGCTCTCGGCCATGACTCTGGTAGTGGTTGACGGCCTTCATATTACTACAGTGTTCTGGTTCGCATAATGGGTGCTTCCTTACTTCATGAAAGTGGCCGGACGCGGGACGAACATAGCCCCGAGCATAAGATGCTTCGCATCTTATCTACACCATCTCCCGCTAAAGGGAAGCATGTGTAGATGCGAAGCAGCGGGCGCTAACGCTTACACTGGCGGCGGCCGTGGGCAGGGATACCTAGATGAGAGAGGGGGGGATAGCTCGGATAGACGGAGGGACGGACGGATGGACATCGACGGATGGACAGACGGACGGACGGACAGACGGATGGATGGACGGACGGTCGGACAGATGGACAGACAGACAGACGGACGGACGGACAGACGAACGGACAAGCGGACGGACGTGAGGATGATACATTAAAGGGAACCATGTGTACATGCGAAGCAGTGGGCGCTAACTCTTACACTGGCGGCGGCGTTGACGCTGGCGCTCATCGCAGCTACACAGGAGAGAAACCAGGGGAGGCGCAAAGCAGGCAGTGATCGACCGGTGTTTCCTACTGGAACAGCACACTTCCCTCCCCATATTTCCTTTCCCGCATCTACCCGGGAGCATACAACCCGTCCTGTGCTCAATGAACCCACCCCGACGATACCCTTAACCACATCCTCCTGGAATGCCCGGCGGACCCTCCCCCGCGGGGCCCGGAGCCACTGACCACATGGGAGGAATGGGAGACCCTGCTGCGCTCGACGGACCCGGCCAAGCAGAATATCGCCACTGACCGGGCCGCCCACGTCATGGAACTGCACGAACTAATGAACGCTTAGCGCAGTGACGTGTGTGTCCGAATCCCTTGATCGAATAAAGTTTTACCTCCTCCTCCTCCCATTCGCTGCTAATGGGCAATGAGAGACAGAAGACTCGGACTGGACACAGAGACCCGCAGTCCGCTTTTAGTTAATGCGCACGCTGCGAATTTTTATCGTGCGACAGCGCACAGGAGAAATCTCCCACCGGCACCACCTTGGAGGTCAAGATCCAGTGCCATATATATGGGGTGGCCAGTGAACGGTTGTGCAGCGCGAGCAGTCGGTTTTTCGAACCAAGAAACTCGCTAGCAGACGCTGCCTGCGTCGGCGTCGAGAGGCGACAGAGGGAGGGAGCGTAGGAGAGGAGAGAGAGGGGGGGACGAGCATGCGCAGTGGGAGTGTGGACGCCGCGGGAAGGGATGCCTGGAGGAGAGAGGGGGGAGCGTAGGAGGGGAGAGAGGAAGGGGCGCGCATGCGCAGTGAGGGTGTGGCCTCCACGGGGAGGGATGCCTAGAGGAGAGAGAGGTGGAGAGGAGGTTTTTTATTTTTATTTTTTAATGGGTTTGCGCATGCGCAGTGGGGGGTGTGGACGGACGGACGTCAGGATGAGACATTAAATGCCATCGCCTTAAAACTGTGCCTGGGACGTCGCTAGCTTTGCCATTACAGGAACGCTGCCGCGCGCTTCGAGTGGTTGCCGTGTGGTGGTGCTAGCAACTGTACCGCCATACCGCCGGAACCGGTGTCAGCGACGGTGTTGGCAACATCGTGTCGGCGGAACGGCGCATCTGGCTTTTTTGTGCAGGCGTTTGATTGCGCGTTCGTAACGTGAGCCGGAGGAGCGCTAGTCTAACAAATGCCAGTCATTTCGTTGCACAAAGTTTGACTGGAGTTTAAGAACTTTTCGCAACAGAGGTTTGCTTTGAAGCAGCTTTGCGACAGCGTTCCTGTTGGTTACTGCTTACTGCACACTATAAGGTTACTGGTTGGCACCCAGTCATCTCTCGAAAGAGCCTGGAGCCACTGGTCATATAAATTGCTTCGCGAGGGTATCTCGTGGAATTTCAAGCATGAAACTCTTTTCCTGAGGTTGAACGAGCACTTGGGAACTCAGCAAATCGCATTTCTACGCAATCAGAACATGCGGTGCAATATCTTTCCATGGACGCATGAAAGCAAGGAAAAAGAAAATCTCCCCAAACACGGGCGTTGCAAATATCTGTTTATTTGTGTAGCATCGTTTTGAACTCGTTGACGACGTCGCGTCGCTTGCGCGTTCGAGGTGCGTTTCGTCACGTTCTAGTTTGATCATTTCCTACATTGGTTACAACAACGCTGGCATTCTTTCCACCGACGCGCGTCGCGTCGTCTGCTACAGTTACCGGCGGCGCCACTACAGGTTGCAAAAAGTCGCGGCGAGAGGCTCTAGCGACTGTACCGGTCGCTAGAGCCTCTCGGGCATTAAAGATGTTGGAAAGAGAGGAGAAGAAGAAAGAAAGAAAAAAAAGAGAACTGGTGTCCATGACCGAGGACGCGGCCGGCGGCTATCATAGCCGGTTGGCCAGTCCAGTGTCCTCAAGGAAGCGAAGAACCGCCTTGAAGACCTGTGTGTGGTGCCGTGCAGGGAAGAGGAGGTCCCTCTGTGTAGCCGCGGGTAGACCCTGGCGACGGAGTGTGGCGAGCAAGGTTGAAGCGCGGGGCATACACACAACAGGTGCTCAATGGTTTCGTCCGCCCCGCACGCAGTGCACGCAGGGGACGAGGCTCTGCCAAGCCGATCACTCCGGGCCGCAGGCTAGGAGCAGCCGATGCGTAGACGCAGTAGCAGGGACCTCTCCCTCCTGTTGAGACCCCGGTCAGGCAGCCGGGTCGGTGGTTCCATTCTGGCCACACGGTCGTCGGAGTGGGTAGTAGCCGTCTCAATGTGAGCTTCGAAAAGTCGGAGGCGACCACGGCACGGCACACAGAGACAGTGGAGTGATGCGCTTCTTTCGCCAGTGCGTCTGCCTGCTCATTGCCCTGAATTGCCACATGAGATGAGACCCAGTGCAGAGAAACATTGACGCCACTGGCAAGGAGGGCATGCAGCTTAGTGACGAGCAGTTGCGTCCTGAAGCCTGCCCGTTCTGGTTTCGCCATGGCCAGCAACGCGGCTCTTGAGTCGCACACGAGAGCCACAGGGCACATTGGGGGGGGTCTGCCGCCAGGAGGTCAACTGCCAGGTGGAGACCGGCCGTCTCAGCGGCGGTAGAGCAGGCCGCAAAGGGGAGAAGACAGGAGGCCATCCTACCAAGTGCTGGCATTACGCAGGAAGCTGTGGCTGAGCCTGTGTCTGGAAGCCCCTCTCTCCTCTCCAACGCTCACCCCCCTTTCTCTCCTGTCGGAATCCTCTACTGTACGGAGCGGCGCGCGCGTCCCCTCTCTCTCCTCTCTTACGCTCACCCCCCATTCTCTCCTCTAGGAATCCTCTACTCTATGGAGCGGCGTCCGCGTTCCACATCCCCGCAGCGCATGCGCGTCCTGTCCTCCAACTCTCTCCTCTCCTACGCTCACCCCCTCTCTCCCCTGTAGGAATCCTCTACGGAGCCATATAAGAACCCTTATCCCTACACTTCACCGACCATAAAGCCGTTATAATGAATGGGGAACGGAAGCCACGTCTAGCTGCCATTTACGAATAAATAAAATTAGTTGTATATATACACACAGTGTTTGTCACGTCTTTGATGATGTACTGGACGAAAATTCACGGAAGATTCACAGTTTAACGATGAAGCTCCAGAGCTTCGCCCACTCATCATCATTCACTCCGTGGATATGCTGTGATTTTTTTACTAAATGTAATTTTGTGCACATATATAGTTTTCACTTTCATTCTTGATTAAATGTTTCTTGTGTTGGTTTGTTAAACCAACTGCTCTGTCAATAAGACTCTCAGTGGCTCATCCATAGAGGGCGTTACGAACCAAAAAAGAATTTGCACCACAACACTCAAGGCGCACGTCTGCTTCTTCAGGACTTCTCGTAGAAGTTTCTTAGCTTTTAAGGCGAAATCCATTAATGTCTCATGCTCATGTCCGTCCGTCCGTCCGTCTGTCCATCCTTGTGTCCGCCTGTCCGACCGTCCGTCCGTCTCCATCCGTCCGTCCATCCGTCCGTTTCTGTCCGTCCATCCGTCCGTGTCAGTCCGTCCATCCGTCCGTGTCAGTCCGTCCTCCGTCCGTGTCGGTCCGTCCTCCGTCCGTGTCGGTCCGTCCCTCCGTCCGTGTGTCCGTCAGTCAATGTGTCCCTCTGTCCGTCCGTCATTTCATGTCCGTCCATCCGTCCGTCCGACAAAACAAAAACGCATGACAGACAGTCGAATGGCCACAAGCTTTCGCCGAACGCACTTTGGAATGTACAAAGTGTCCTTCAACTTTTTATTTGGGATCGTTCCGCCACTTTTTTCACGTTGTGCGAAATGGTGTAGAAGTACGATATGACGGCAACTTTTTTCTTATTAGTTTTTGAGGCTTGGTCGGTTGAAGGCGTCAGGCGATGTTTTCTGAGCAAGGCTTCAGCAGCAGAGGTTTGAACACTTAAAGGATAACCTGCTTCAGATACCCGGTCGGGCTGGTGTTCGAAACTAATAGCAACTTCATGCTCACATACTTGGTTAGAGCGTTATGACAGGAAAGGTTGACAATAGATTTTTTACTAATTTGGAGTGTGCCGAAGGAGTTGACGCCATCTCCCGCAGCAAACCGACCAGGGGCCAGATCTCTATAAGGCGGGTGGAACCATTCCTCAGCGGCCACTCTCTTACTCTGGTTCCTGCCGATAAAGAGGGAGGATTAACCGTCCTATCCTTGGATTTGTTCCGGAAGAAAGGCCATGAAGTTGTAAGCTCTGTTTTTGTGCATCAGGATGATGTCGCTATTTCAAAAGTTAAATCTAACGCCAGGCAGCTATGCAAGAAATTAAACCTTTTCTCGCGTAGTTACTGGCATTGATAACAATAAACAGGACTATATGAGTGTTTTTTTTTTCAGTGCTAAGACGCATAAACCTGACACACCTTTTCGTGTGGTTATCTCCGAGCGGGATACGTGGCTGAAAAGCACCTCTATGACCCTACAGGGCCACCTGGAGGAACTGATGATTGATGACCCCTTCATTGTTAGAGATTCCGAAGAAGTCCTGCAGTGTAATATACCCTTGGCTAATGGGGCTGTATCAGGTTTTTCGATACATCTTAAAGACTTGTATTACTCTAATCCTCATGACCAACTGTTAATTGCTCTGGAAGAGTGCATTGACCTGTATGGCAGTACGCATTTTGAAAGTTTGTGTGGCGTACCCGTGCGCAGCTTTTTAGTACTTTTATCGTCTTACCTGAAGACAACATTCATTCTATGGGAAGGCAACCCATTCATCCAGAAAGAAGGCATTTGTATAGGGTCATGCATTGCTCCCATTCTCAGCGATATTTTTTAGACAACAATGACAAAGCTGTGGCGGAAAGTCTACGTAATCTCGGCGTTATCATGCTTCACAGATTTGTAGACGACTATCTTATGCTGTTTGACAACGACCCTATAGATAACCAGTCATACGCGCTTGATATACTTTCTCGTTTTAAAGATAGCTTTAAGCTCTCACGCTTGAGATGCCTGATGACAATGAAATCAAGTTCTTTGACATCATGTTTACTTTCCACCCACATCATCTATGTTGGCGCTATCGACCTCGATGCAATAAGCCGGTCCTGCCATACAACTCGGCCCACTCCAAATTAAGTAAAAAGATTTATTGTCAACCTTTGCTTACATAACGTTCTAACCAAGTCATGAGAGCATGAAGTTGCGGTTAGTTTCGAACACCTGTCCGACCGGCTATCTGAAGCAGGTTATCCTTTAAGTGTTCAAACCTCTGTTGCTGAAGCCTTGCTCAGAAAGAATCGCCTGACGCCTTCAACCGAGCCGGCCTCAAAAACTAATGAGAAAAAGTTCCAATCATACCGTACTCCACAACATTTCGCACAACTTGAAAAATGTGGGGGGAAAGATCCCAAATAAAAGTGGTTTTTTCAGCCCCGTGTAAACTGCTAAGCCTGTGCCACCGGAATAATAGCAATATGAAATCTAATGCGTGCGCCAAGAAAGACAAGGTCAACTATGTTCCTTGCAAGAGTAATGTTGTCTTTCGGATTCCAGTTTCTTGTGGTAAAATATACATAGGCCAGGCTAGAAGGTGTCTAAATGATAGGCTTAGAGAGCATTATAATAATGTTAGAAATGGACGTGACGGATGGCTTGCGATACATTGCAAGACATGTGGTTGTCAACCTGTTCTCAGCGCATGTACAGTTGTCGCATCTGCGAATGATAAGTTGACAAGAGAAATCATCGGAGCCGAAAACATTGTTAGATTAGGACCCGAATGCGTCAGGAGACCGTCTGTTAACTTATAAAGTAAATAGGTCGCTTTTCTAAGAAGTTGACTGTTGTACACGCCTGGTGGCGTCTGAGTGGTGCATAAAAACTGTGTGCTCAGGAAATAAACTTTTGTTAGTAGTTTGCGCTCTGTGTGTCGTCGTCCCTTCTTGTAGTCCCTGTCTTGTTTGCTCAATTCAACACTTCGGAAGGAACAAACGTACCATAGCTGCCCTGGGAGTGAAGCTTGCTGTTCAAGTCGGGGAATCACGAAGCACGGAACGAGGAAGGACACGTACGATGACACGATCGCCGACTATAAAGTTTTCATTTGCTCGCGTTTGTCACGTATAAATACCTGCATGAACCACCAGCAACAAACAAAGAAAGTAGGTTAGATGATATCCACTCAATGACTCAGCCTTGTGCCGATTTCCAACGATCAAAAAGCACAAGCTCTTTGCTTGATAGCTGTGTTTTATGCATTACCGCAAGTAGGTAACTAAATACGCTACTCGTTACGCTAACAAAAACATTGCGTTACTACGTTGCCTACCCCATAAAAAAGTAACGCACACTACCCTTAGCGTTACCGAAAAAAAAGTAACGCACGCTACTTCTGCCGTTGCTCCAGGGTCCGAAATTTCAATCAATGCGCCCTCCCTGCAGGAACCAGAATAACAACCAAATAAACCTCATTCATATAGAAAGGCAGTTTCTTAGCGCTGGTGTGGACGAGGACAAAAAGAAGATACACTAGGCTCATAGGCGCCTCGTCCACACCAGCGCCGAGAAACTGCTGTTACATTATGCACCGAACAAGCCCACATCGCTACGCTCATATTTATATTTTTCGTAAAACCTCTAACCAAAACAATGATTTTAGCTGAGTACAGTAAAAGATCCTTCATACGACCCTTTCAAATTTTGGAAAATCGGATAATTCAGACGTGTCCTGGCCAGCATATGCTGTGCATTGTTTAATGGCATCAAACTCTCGTAATTATGTTATGTTTGGCCGCAACCCGGTTTATTCGGACGATCTTCGAAGCGCGCCGAGCGCGAATCGCTGAATTAGTGCGACGCGAACGAGCAAAAGTGGCTTTCGCAGACAACCGAGGCGAGGCGAAGTAGTTCGCATCGCTATCTTCATCATTTAGGCAGCATGGTTTCGTCTACAGCGGATGCAGTCCTCAGTGGCTTCATTGAGGTTCGATGCAATGCGCGCCTAACGTCACAAAACTTAAACTTGGCGGAAGCTGTTCAAGTTAAAGAGGTTTCAACTGCGGTCCCCATGCTGGCGTAAAACTCGCTTGCTACATTGCCATGGACGAGCGATCAGTTGCCAGTTATTTTACCGGCGATAAAAAACTATCGTTGCTTACGCGTGGAGTTTGTGGTGGCGGAACGTAATAAGCGATGGATGCAGAGCATGTTTCAGGCTAATTAAAACGTAAATATCGCGCCGTAGGCGCATCCCGAGCTCAGTCGCACGATGATAAAAATTGCGACTTTTACACTGCTCTTATGCAAAATAAGTGCAGGAATTTGCGTATTCATCAAGTAAATGAAAGTTTATTGATTTAACAGACATTTTCTTATTGTTTTCTTGATATTTCGATGATTCGGCAGCCGGTTAATTCGGACATTTTTTTTTGGTCCCGTGAAATCCGAATTAACCAGCTTTTACTGTATAACCAGAAACATTGCACAAGAGTGCCGGATTGTAGCAATAATATAGTGGCCTAATGTTTATTGTAGTTGCATGTGATGGCTGATCAGTCGTGGCACACTGTAAAACCACTTCTCAAAGTGGCAGTAAACAGAAAATGACCGAATTTCCATCATCAACGCTCTCCGGAATGAAAAGATCACTTCTCTCTCTGTAAACTTACAGTAATTCAGACGGCGTGATTCTGCTAGCGTACAAAACATAAGCGCAGATCCCGTAGGAATAAGGAAATCCTGAAATTGCATAGTTACGGAAAGAAAATTTGCAGCATAAATTATTTTATTCTCTTTAACTAATATAATAGCCTCGAAAATTTCCGGTATTTATGCGAAGACATTCAAGGTCATAGTCGCTCTCAACAATCAGAAAGGTATACCAGCAGTTGGAAGCATATAGAAGGAAATTTAATTTTGAAAACATAACTCACACACAGCGCTATTATATAGTATTGCAGGGACAACTTGCTGGCAAAAAACAACTTGGAGAAATTAAGCCAAAGTTCTATTTCTAAGTTGCCGTCGAACAGCACGCCTCGCTTCTTAGTGAATACGTCTGCAGCTATGGTAAACAGGCGTTCGGCGAACGTATTGCATGGCACACCTATTTTCAACACCTGGCGGGAAGATAGAATCCCGCCGCTGCGACATATGGATAGCTCTGGAAATGTGGTGCCTACCATGCGCAGAGTTTGGTGTAAGACTCCCGGGACAATGGGAATAAAAAGCAACAAGTAACGTGACACCTCACGTTACCGAAAACTGTTTACGTTTGTACGTTACCCGTTACAGTTTCGAATTGGTAACGAGCACGTTACTAAATTAGCGAAAAAAGAACGCGTTACCGGTAACGGCGTTACTTGTAACGCGTTACCGCCAGCCAGTGTTGTACGGAACGGCGTTCCAAGGAACAACGTTCCAGGAACTAGTTCCGTTTTGGGGCGTAACGGAGGAACGCCACCATTCCCTTCGGAATAGGTGGAACTGTAACGGTAACGCGTTACGTCTACGACGGAACGGCAGGGGGGAACGGCGTTCCTTCTGTAAACGTTCCACGGCATTCAATAGGCTCGCGCACGCACGCAGCACATCATGCAAAACCCGGCGGATGGGCGACCGCGTCAGGCACGTTACTACGCTGCATCCTGGTTTTCACTTCAAGGCGCCCACCGAAGGCGCAGGGAAGCGCGCGACGCCGAGACCGACCGCGTGTGGAAGGGACAGTGGATCTCTTACTGCAGAGCTGCTATGCTCAAGGTTTGCCGTCTGCTGTAGAAAGAAAATTGTCATCATCATGAACCAGCACACGCTCTCTTCATGCTCTTGCTGTTCTACTTCGCTCTCAGAACACGTTCCCTGATTTTTACGGCGTGGGATGCAATAACCCCAATGGGCGAGAGAACGAGTAAAAAGAGAACGAAAGAAAGATATAGAGGAAGAGAAAGAAAGAAACTCTTGGTGAAAGAAATTCTCGGTGAGGCGAGTTTCGAAACCACCCGTCCCCGATTCAAAGGCGAGCACCGTAACCACTCGGATGCCCATTTTATTTTTTTTTATTTCATGGTATTTATTTATCATAGACATGACACTTTGAACTGAATGTTCATTCTGCTCTTATTGCGGCCCAACGACGAACACATAGGACTAAAAAATCAGCATTCATCTCTAGAGCGAATATATAAAGTAACGGCATTTTTCAAATATACACTATAACGGCGGTAAGGATGTATAAGCACCTCACCAATGAAAATACCATTCTGATTGACTTTACATTAGCTCCAATATACGTCTTAGCTAAGTGACCATCCTAATGAAGTGTGATGTTGAGGAAATTATTGGTTGTGCGTTTCTCTGCAACGTGCGCGCACACTTGCAGAGCATATCATAGCCTTGTATAATACAGTATAGCAAGGGGTTGGGAAAGGGTAGTGAGGATGAGGAGGAGGGAAACGAGGGGAGAACGAGTATAAAAAGAGACAGAGAGTGAGAAAGAAAGAGGGAAATAGAAAGGAAGAAAGACAGAGAAAGAAAGAAGGTGAGAGAACTAGAGAGAGAAAGAAATATGTATAAAGAAACAGAAAGAGACAACAGAGAAAAAGAAAGAGAAGAAAGAGAGTAGAAGACAAAAAAAAACAGAGAGGGAAATTCCCAGAAACATGTTGGCCGACTGCGAACAGGAGGCTTCAGTAAGTTGCAGATGTGTATCCTGGACATCATTTTCTACTCACACACAAATATTGAATCAGCACTGATTAAACGCCTCAGTACAGTCCTTTTCGATGCGGTTTCCTCTGCAAGAAATTTAGTTATATTGCTGCTTGGTTGAAGATTTCTATTTGAATATCTGAAGCGCAGTGTCTTGACTGCACCTTTGAAGAACGACTTGGAAAGTGCCACATGAGTGGGACTTGAAATTCGCGAGCACGCAAGCTTCAGTTAGACATGCTTGTAGCATAGCCGGTGGTCTCTAAAAAATTCTATTCCGGAGCGTTTATTTAGATACCTTTTACCTTCGTATAAAGTGTTGTCGGCGATATCAACTTCATATAATATATGTGGCTTGATGTGAGCTTTAAGTTGCTGACTTTGTTTCACTTCAGGATTATCCGACACTATATTTTTATTTAAAAAAG